>PVJH01019936.1:0-41696 GCA_004026705.1 Nesogale talazaci | reverse complement strand
GAGCTTCTAAGACCATAGTGTTCCGATAGGTGGTATCCACCTGTGAATCCACTATGTGGTCCAATATTAGTGCTGAGTCCTTTGTGTTGACTGGATTCCCAGGTCTCGAGGCAGCTCATCACTGGATCTCCATCCCTTTCTTCACTGTCTACTTCTCTGTGCTCCTTGGAAACAGCACCCTCCTCTACCTCATTAAAGAAGACCACAGTCTCCATGAACCCATGTACTATTTCTTGGCCATGCTGGCAGGCACAGACCTCTTGGTGACCCTGACCACGATGCCCACTGTCATGGGCGTATTATGGGTGAACTACAGGAAGATCTATCCTGGGGCCTGCTTCATGCAAGCCTACTTCATCCACTCCCTTTCCATCGTAGAATCAGGTGTTTTGCTTGCCATGGCCTATGACCGCTTTATTGCTATCCGCAATCCCTTGAGATACACTTCTGTTCTCACAAATACTAGGGTGGTTAAGTTGGGAGTGGGCCTATTTCTCAGAGGTTTTATATCCACTTTTCCTGTAATTGCGCTCCTTTTTTCATTTTCATATTGCCACTCTCATACTCTCTCTCATGCTTTTTGTCTTCACCAAGAAGTCATGAAACTGGCCTGTGCTGACATAACCTTCAATAGAATCTACCCTGTGATTCTAGTTTCTGTTACATTCTTCCTAGACTCTCTGATAATTCTCTTCTCCTATGTCCTAATTCTTAAGACTGTCATGGGGATTGCCTCCAGTGAAGAGAGAGCCAAGGCTCTCAATACCTGTATGTCCCACATATGCTGTGTTCTCATCTTCTATGTTACTATTATCGGTCTGTCATTCATTCACAGATTTGGGAAAAAGATTCCACACGTGGTCCACATTATCATGAGTTATGTCTACTTCCTCTTTCCTCCCTTTATGAATCCTATCATCTATAGCATCAAGACCAAGCAAATTCAATATGGCATTCGCCGACTTTTGTGTAAACAGAGATTTAGAAGTTAAACTTCAATGGGAATGAATTCCATGGAAGATGGTGTGTATATGGGATTTATCTGCATAAAGGACCAAGACTTTCACTATGTTCCAAAACTTTTCCTGGTATCTTCCACATGACTGTGTATGGGAAACTGACATTTATAAAGCATTATAGAGGAGTATCCTTGAACTCAAAAGCTTGTCATCAGTTCCATTTATGGACTAATTCAATTTTCTTCATTCAGAGATGGATGCAAAGCAAAATAGAGACATTTATGACATATCTAGAAGATGAATTTTAATGTGATATATTATTTTCATAGATTAAATTTTCATTGTTAAAAAGCACAAAGCTGTTAAAAATTTTTATAGCCATTTGAATGTCTTACTCTGTACTTTGGGGTTTTTTAATTACTTCTGTTTTAAAAATATTTTAGGGACTAATTAAATATTAACTATGATATTTCTTATCTTATTAATAATTCTCCAATTATTAAACTTTATCTTTATATTTGTTCATAAAAAATTTATTTAGCTGTAATTTATAGCCTTTACTTCTTGTTCATTTTTTCCCAATTCAACTTGTTAAACACTTTTGAACATTTTATTTTACTTTCAGTGAAAATTTAGATAGCTTGTTTTCATTCAACAACTTATGCAAAACTTGTTTTTTTGCATTGTAATCCTCTCATTGTAATAGCACTACTTCCGATTCCACCTCTGGTTCCTTATTTTTACCTATCCTTCCTTCCTGCAGTGTCCTTTCTTCTCAGTAACACCTCTGATTTTGTATGGCTTATTGCTCTGAACAGTGTGCTCTTCTTAGGGAGTATATTACTGTACATTCTTATGCCTATGTACATTTGGACTGAAACAACACTGAGGATTATTTTGGTTCCAAATTTGAAGGTTGTCTAAGGATCAAAATCCTGAGTGTCCCACTAGTCTCTATAAGATTATTATTGTAGTATTTTTTATGAATTTAACTTTTTTCTACATTTTTTCTCATTCTATCCAGGATTTTATATTGTCATCCTGCTAAGAAGTCAATGGTGACAGGCATATCGACTTATTCTGGTTTGGGGCTAATGGAGGCCTTGTTTCGTGCAGTTCATTATTATTTTAGACTAACAGTTGTCTTGAATTTGGTTCATATTTCATTGATTGATGAGAAAACAATAGTTGCATCTTATATGGCCTTCTTAACTACTCACAGAAATAGTATATATAACATAGTCTTTATGGGTTTATCTAGATTTCCCACAAGAAAATGAATCCAAGTCCAGTGACTTAATCCTTCAAATAATTTGTTTGTGGCTAATAAGTTTCATATCTTTGACCTCTGTAGGCTTTCCTATGTATATAGATGTGCTTGCTGTATATAAAACTAAGTGTATTGAATATCCTCTTTCAAACCTATGTACTTATAACTTTAAAAAGTTAAATTAAAAAGTGGAATTTAGCTAGTCAACATTTTTCACAAGCTTCCCCCCCCCCAAAACCATTTTATTTAAATCCAGACATTATGCCATTCTATAGCTCAATCATATCAAGCAGTGTTGTACAATTGCTATCAAAATAAGTTTCAAAAGAGTTTCTTCCATCTTGAACTCCTGGGTATCAGTTCTTTCATTTGCCGCACACCCAGCTCTTCTAGTTTTTGTCTCTACTGATTCCCCTATCCTGGCTTTCATATACCTAAAAATGCTGGAAAAGATATGGTCAAGAGTCCAGAAAGTTTTTACATTCCTTTGTGGGTATGTATAATGTACTCCCATACACAATACCTGTGCAGATAGCTATATATATTCACATATTGGTCATTGTTTATTTTTTATTGTAATTGCAGGGGCATATAGTAAGAACATTTCCCACTGCTGTCTCTTACTCTTGTGTAACACTCTGTGTCTTCCTTGGCCTTGGTCATATTGTGCTGATATACCCCATATATTTTATTGCCTTTCTCTTTATTCAGGTTAATACATGAATATTCCCTTGTTAGTGAGTTTCCCTCCAATCCTCAGTAAACTTCAAATAATGTTCTATTGAATATCTGGGACATACAATAAAAACCTCTCCAAGTATTTCCTTCTTTTGAGTATAACACATTTATACATATCCTATAAGCCCTGGTGGCATCACAGTTACATGTTGGCCTGCTAACTGTGAGGCGAGTGGTTTGAAACCACCACCTAACTCCATGCTGGAGAGACAAGCTCTCTATTCCCATAAAGAGTTGCAGTCTCCAAAACCCACCGGGACAGTTCTGTCCCATCCTATAAAGTGCCATTAGGTCAGAATTAACTTGGCAGCAGTGCGTTTGTTTGTGTGCTTGGTTGGTGGGTTGGTTTTGTGCAATAAATGGCTAGTTTTGGTAGAGTATGAAGACATGACATCACTCTCCACTCTGCCTATTTTGTAGTAATAGCACTAAGACTGAGGAGCCCCGGTGGGTCAAGAGCTGATAACTGAAAAGTTGGCCATTCTAACACCCCCCAGGGGCTCCACCCATGAAAGATGAAGAATCTCCTTCCTGAAGGACTGCACACTTCGGTGGAAGGTGTCACTCTCAACTTGATGCCAATGTTCTGTTTCTGTTCTTTTTGAACACAAATTCCTTCATGAATTTGGTCAGTTTTTTAGGGTGACAGGAATTATTCTAAGCAAAATTTATCTAACTCTTAACAATCAAGTATATTTACTCATGTGACTAGAATTCCCTAGGAAATCAAATTTTAAATAAGCCCACATTGAAAATAACCCCTATGATAAGTGTTCAAGCATAAGGAACAAACTGCTTTCAGAAAGCAAGTCTTTAAAAGGCCATCCAGATGGAGAAAAGGGAAAGGTACCCTTGCAGTTGGCCATGGTCTGACAAGAAAGTCAACTGTGAAACCAGAGATAAGAATGTACTAAGAAGAAAGGACTATAAATACACACTTTATGAGGGATAAACCATGGAACTGTCTAGAGATTGGCAACACAGAGGGAAATTGTTCTGAAATAGACTGGAGAGGATCCAAAAGCATATAGCTTTGTGTTAGTTGTAGGAGTAGTTTATGAGAACTAAAATTCAAAGGGTCCTATTCCAGAGGTTTAAGCAGGAGAGTGATTTTGATTGACAGTTACTAGTTATAATTTCAGTGACTGTAGACTTTTGTCAAAAGAGCCCTGGTGATGCTGTTGGATTGTTACCTGCCACATGGGTGGTTCAAGCCCTTCAGCTGTTCTTTGGGAAAAAGCCATGCCTGTCTGCTCCTGTGAAAATTTATGTACCCAGAAATCTGACCTACTATCACTCTAAGTTAGGATCAATTTGATGGCCGTGGGCTTTGGGTGGATTTGCATGAGACAAGAGCAAAACAATAAAATTATTTTTAAATGATATTTCAGTAGTTCCAGGAATATATGCCACTAGGTAAATTCAGGAAAATAGAGACTGTTATAGTAGTTACAATGAGATGTATTTGGTACCTATAATTAGCACAATTTGCAGAGTGATGAATAGAATGTGAAATAAAATTTAGGATCAAAGCAAAAACAACCCTGTACTTATACATTTTGTTACCTTATGAATATTGTAATCAGTATTGAAGAAAAAGTAAGTTGTGTGCCTTGTTTTTTCTCTGCATGAACTATCATCACAACACACTATTAATTATGATATGTTTACCTTTTTCTTTGCTCAGATATCAAGTTAAACACAATTTCCCTGGGACCACAGAGATACCTCTAGATGATAAGTAATTTTACCCTAAAAAGAAAAAAAGAAAAATTATTGGAATTCAAAAGTCACATGACTACCTAAATGACTTTAGGATCCCTGAGAACAGCTGGGAAAGCCCTTACTTTTGAGATAGAAAAGGGGAAGTGAATGGCACAGATTTTCTACTTCTTAATACTGGAAATTTGGGGCACCAGGGTACACAATTATTTCTAGCATCCTGTTCTCACTGGGATTGGAGTTTTCAGTTTCCCTATTCCATTCTAGAAGGCACACTTGAAAGGACAAAGGACTTTTTTTTCTAATGGCCCAGATCCTCTCTGAAAGGAGTTAGGGAAGATCAATGAATCTCATAGGTGACTGGAAAGCTGAAGTTCTGCAAAGGGAATTTCAGCAAAATTCCCTCAAGTACAACCAGTGTAAGAAATAATCATTAGAAAGAAGACCATAAGAATCTGAAAAAAGTGCAGGGATTATGTGGGCACTGTCCATAGGAACAACCTACATTCCATTGGAATTGAGGTGCAGGAAGAAACAACAATGAAAAAAATCTACAGAGAAAATAATCCAAGAAATCATGGACAAATACTTCTCGAGCATCATAAAATATGACAAAATAAGAAGCTGAGATAATCCCAAACAGGACAGACCCCAAAATAGATACATTATGTCATATCAAATACTTCATTTTATATAAAAGAATCCTGAGTGTAGCTAGGGAACAAAGAACAGTTACCCACAAAGAAAAGCCTATAAGAATAAGTTCACATTTCTTAAAAGAAACAGCATAGGCAAAAGAAAATAAGTGGCATATATAAAATGCTGAAAGAAAGAAAAACTGTCAGGTAATCTCATATACAACAAAAATTTCCTTCAAATAAGAAGGATAAAAAGAGTATTCCAAATGAAAAAAAAAACCTAAGCTGTTTGTTAAAAATAAGGACAGTATTAAAAAAATGCTACAAAGAACACTTAAGACAGAGAATCAACAACAGCAAACACACCTAAAAACAATATGCAGAGCATCACCTAGGAATCAGCACACTGATAAAAGTAATCAAAATAATACATAGATGAAGAGCAAAGAATCCAATAAAATTATGTAGAGAAAAAAAGACCTAGTAAATGATAGCAACGAACTCATATAGAAACTTTTTCTGAGTTAGCGCTTCTAGTGACATCACCAGGGAAGGTACTCTCTGGTTACAGTGAATATTTTTGTAAGGCACTTTCATTCAAACCTCATTTTTTGTAATGACTGATTTAAGAAAACAGCGTGTGACTGTAAAATTTTGTTTCCTATTCAGAAAATATGCCACAGGGAATTTTGTGATGTTGAACACAGCTTACAAGCTAAGCACTATGTGGAAAACTCAAGTGTACAAGTGGTTTTCTTATTTCCATAAAGGTGGAATGTTGATTGATGTCAAACCTGTTCTGGTAACCAGTTAACTGTCCAAATGAGCAACAGATCATGCATTTGTTCTCAGAGATTGATGATGGAACATTGAAGGGATAGGAAAGTTATCTAGACTATCTTGGAGCTTGGTTCAGGGAAATTTTAATGCATGATTTAGGAATGAGAAGGGTCACTATAAAATTTGTGCTTGAGGATCTGATGATTGACCAGGAAAAAAAGTTTCTAGGGAAAACATGCTGTGCTTTCAAAAAACAGCTCCAGACTTTTCTCCAAGGTTATTGCTGTTGAGATAAGCTGCCATTCTTACAACCCTGAAAGCAAACATCCACCAAGCAGTGGCAGACTGTGTCACCTCACACCTTGCGGGTCATGTGAAACCAAAGGTCAAGACAATGCTCATTTATTTATTTATGTATTTATTATTTTTGATGTGACAGGGATAGTGCATTTAGAGTTCATTCCACCAGATCAGAGTGCTAATCAAACTTTCTATTTAGAGCTTCTGAAAAGATTGTGTAACAGTGACATCTGTAACAAAAATGGCCTGATTTGTGGCAGATGGGGGGCTGGTTTTGTCACCATGACAATCCGCCTACTCATGCAGCCATCTCCGTGTGCCAGTGTTTGGCAGAGAACAGCATGCCCCACACACCTGACTCCTTGAATTCACTCCATCTGACTTCTTTTTGCTTTCACCAGTGAAGAGGGGGACCTGAAAGGATAGTGATTTGACTATAGAAGAGGAGAAAAAGTGAGGGAGCTGCTGTCAGCAATCCAGACAGATGGGTTGGAAAATTGTTTCCAAGAACTGGAATTGCTGATTTGACAAATGTATTAAGTGCAACGGAGAGTACTTGGAAGATGATAAGATTTTTTTTTAATTAAATACATTATGTGGCAATTAAATAATCTCCTGTCAACTTGAGGGAAGGGGTGGTGACTAGTCTGTCAATCAGGTGCAGCTTGATGACCTCATTTAGAGGGACAAGGGAGATAAATAGCTCATGTGAGGTTAGACCCAGTCTCTCTGCCCTCCCTTCCCTGCTTCTGAGACACTCAGAGAGCTAGGGAAGACAAGTGGAGACCTGTGCCAGCATTGAGGTGCTTCCACTGCTACGGGATCCACAAGATTTTCTACTCACTGACTTGTGACCGCGCTGCATTTGGCATCACTGCATGTTGTGCTGCTTGAGTCTGAAGAGCAATTAGTGCACTAATAGCAGACATATGGTATCATAATGGACTAATGAACGTGACTTGGACTTGGCTGGGCTGTTTTCTCCATATACAATTTCTCTTTTATAACTCTTTCCTATACACATAAGAGTGTTTATGGATTTGTTTCTCTACTCAACCCAGACTAACTCACAAAGCTTAAAAAAATCCTTCTCTTGGAGGTACTCCCTAGTATATCTCCAGACTGAAAATCCTCCCAACTGTAGCCCCCATGTGCCCCTCTCCTCCTCCCTCCACACACATAGAGGTGCCACAGAATAAGATGTCTCCTGCTCACTCCTGACTGCTCACTATGCACTTGAGGGCTATCTGTCTTTAAGAGTAATCAGATTCTCGTGTCCATCCCACCCAAGGTGCAGACAACTCCCTTCTGATACTAATCGTAGGTTGTCCCCCTGAAGAAAGCTGAGGGACATCCAAGGTTAAGCTGCTGACTTCACTCTGCTACCTGCCCACTCTGTTACACATCATGTGCCTCTTGTACCTGCTGGAGTCCCATGATTGTCCCATGAGTGCATATATACATTTGAAAATATATTAGCTCTCTTGATATTGGGACCAGGAGTCACTGTGTGCTGCTGGTCTATCTCCTTTCTTTCCCCAATTGCACAGTGGCTCCAAAGGACCCATTCATTAGTGGTGCTGGCACTCATCTTCCCCCTCCAATTTAGGGCTGAGGAGTAAGGTTCCTGACAGGTATTTGGTCACATCTTGTGTGAAAGGTGACTCACATTACCCCAAAGTTATACTGAAAACTATGAAAAAATAAAGGAATTGAGGAAAATCAAAGAACCCAATAAAAACATGGAAGAGGGGGTCAGCAAATTATAGAACAAATGTGCAGATATCAGCTATTGACAACCAAGTTAATAAACATGCCTGCAATGATATCCACTGAGTTTCAATGGAAATGTATGGCCAGATGATGTGAGTTCCTATCTGATTTGGAACCTCACTTAATGAATCAGAATCTACCCTTAAACACACCAGTTACACATTAAGGACACTGAAATAGATATCCCTTTGATTTACAGATGAAGCACCTGGCTTAGATTGATAAGAAGCAGACAGACTCTGACGCCATTGGACTTGGCTAATATCTAGAGGTTGCCCAATAACTGGCACCTGAAGACCAACATAGAATTGGCTAGTTTGTATTTTACTTGATTTTTGTGACATGGTTTAGTTCTATCTACATGATTTTTCTTTTGTGAATAAGCATTATTAAAATGTTTGTCCTTTCCCTAAACTCTCATGTTTTTTGAAATGTAGTTTTTAGACACTTATGGGTATAACCTGTATAAATGAATGTTCCTTGTATTTTAGTCAAATATACTCACCAATATATGTATATTTCCTTGTCTTGATAGTACTTTAAATTCTATACCATTGGCTATTTTAATGACACAATTATTAGGATTTCCAAGTGTCTTGGAAGCAGTACACAGGAGTGGTCCTTAGAAGCGAGAAAGATGTGGCTTCGTCTCACATATTTTGAACATGTTATCACTAGAGACCGACGTTTAGAGAAGGATATCATGCTTGGGAGAGGGGCAGCAAAGAAGGAGAAGGTCCTCGACAAGATGGACTGGCCCAATGGCGGCCACATGAGCTTAAGCGAGGGTGGCGCAGAACCATCTGCAGTGCCCATGGCCTCTGTGGGTCAAAATTGACTCAGTTACCTCTAACAAAAACAACCTAAATGTTTTAGAAAAAGCTACAAAATCACCAATGTTCAAAAGATGATTCAGTCCCAATAAAGTGCTCTATATGAAAAATAAATATATTTCAAGTTATATATTTATAGATCAGCTTTGTATATATTATTTATATTATATATTGTATTATAATATAATATTATATATATTATTATCAGATTTATATATATATATTTGTAGATCAGCTATGAAGTTCTTAGAAATACAATGAAATGTCATGAGTTATGATTTCCTCAGTTGGAAAAGTAAGTCACATACTTTTGGCATAATGTATTAATGAAGATTAAGTGATCTGTTGCATATAAAATTCCAATGCCTCAAGACAAAAAGATGAAAAGAACCCTTGTTCTTGAATAAAACTGCTTCACTGGGTTTCCAAGATGATCAAGCCTTCCATAATCATACTGCCGCCTTGTCTTTCTCCTGGGGACTGGCTGGTGATGTCAAACTGTGGGCGGGCTGCCTGTTTGATGAGCAGCTTTGGAGTTCTTAAACTGACACACCGGTGAGGCTTAAAAATAAATACAATAAAAAGTGATATTGATAAACTCTAAAACAAACTAACAGACTCACTGCCATCAAATCAGTTCTGACTCATGATCCTATAAGACAAGAACTTCCCTCATAGGTTTCTAGGACTGAAATATAAAATATTTATGGGAGTAGAAAGCTTCATCTCACTTCCTTGGAGTGAGTAGTGGTTTTGAACTGCTGATCTTGAGATTAACAGCCCAGCTTGCAAACCACTTCATGGGGTTCTTTATGCTTACTAGCTCCTATTATAAGTTCCTTGCAAACTTATTAAATTCAATACCGGAAGGCATACTTGAGACCTATACATTCAAAGAAGTTAATTTACTTGTCCAATGTCACATAATTGTTGCAAGAGCTTATCTGAAATTGAGATTCATCTAGCTTTAGCTAATACTTGCCTAAACAAGATACTAAATGCTGTTTTCTTATCTTTATTATTCTCTTAGTATTGCATGGAGTTGTAACATGAGGAGAGCATAGCCTAGCACCTTATTGAGATGATTCTGACTCAGGGAAACCATACAGGACAGAAAATTACCTCTTAGGATTTTCAAGGCGGTGTTCCTTATAGAAGCAGACTGTCACATCTTTCAGTCCTGGAAAAGCTGATAGATTTGCAGCTGAGAGCTTATCCATTATGCCCCGAGGACTTCTTGAAGACATAGTCAAAACCCAAACCAAGTTGAATGCCATAAAGTCAATTCTGACATATAGACCTTCTATAGGACAGAGTTTTATTCTGCCCTGGTGGATTTCAGAGGTGAAAAACCTCATCTTTCTTCCGCGGCCGCTCTGGTGGGTTCAACTGGCTGACCTGGAGGCTTGCATTGGCAGCACGATGCCATCCGGGTTCCCAGAAGTCTTCCTAGATTCCCTGCACACTCAAATGACCTAAGTAGTGGGGAGAGTTGTGCAGGGTAGTTTGGTGACCGGAGGGTGGCAGCAGATCTATACTTCCACCTCAGTTGTATCCCCATTACTTGCCTGAGCACATGCTCTTTTATACTGTAGGCTTTTCTTGTGTGTTTGTGGATTCATTGGTGTCTGGATTAAATAATATGCACCTATGTACATAAATAAATGACAGTGTCTCTTTCTTGATTCAAATGCTCCTGTCTCATGCCTGAGGTATCTGGCCTTAATTTAATTAAGCCATGCCCAAGACCAGGACCCCTGGAAGTGAAGTGGTAATAGGCTGGGCTGCGATGCTCATGGTGGCCAGGTTGAAACCACCATCAGCAGCAGATAGAAAGACCAGGCTTCCTCAGAAAACAGCAGGTGAGTCCCCGTGAGTAGCATTGCCTCAATGGCTGTGAGCTTGAATGCCTAGGTCAGATTCCGATGGTATAGGTAAAAAAAACTAAGGGAAATAATTTCTGAGTCACAACTTATAATGTTTAAATGGTTGGACTAACGTGCCCGCAGACATCTGAACAGGGGGTTAGCTCATGGCATTAGTCTTCAATATGCTCTAAAAAGATACACATGTCTTCTCTTTTTTTAAAATCTATACCTGTTGTGGTACCAGTCAGCAATCCCATTTTTACTGGAACATGACAGACAAAGGAGAAAATCATATTGGCAAGTAAAATCACAGTCCAAAACTTTTCAAGTCTTCTTAACCCTGAGAGACTCCACAAAGAATGTAAGAACCAGGTAGCACTCTCTGTGTTGAGAGCTTCTGGGAACAGGAACCACGACTCTCACAGAAATCAACACATCTGTGGTGCTTTATTTATCTGTCTTTAATAGATACTTATATATGTTCTTATCTATGCATGCATCTATACCTACCTAAATTCCATGTAACCACACTCACCCCTATGTGGTCAAATGCTTATGACTTTGGTTCTGCTCTGCTCACAACATCAACAATTGGCGTCACATTTCTGCTCACTATCAATAACTAGCATGTCCTATATTGATAGTGCTTTTCCACTCCTTATCAATTCTCTCCTTATAAAAGACATAATAAAATGTTTGCTCTTATAAACATCTTATTTCACTTAACATCAAGCCTTCAAATCCACCCATATATTTCAAAGGCTTTTGACATTTTTCTTATGGCATTGTAATATTCCACTGGATAGATGTACCACTATTTCCTTGACCATTTATCCCTTGATAGAAATTTTGATCGTTTCCATTTATTTTCTATTGCGAATAAAGAAGCAATGAGCATACGTGTATATGCATCTTAGTTTTCCTTAATGATTGCTTTCTGTTTTTGTTTGCATTTGGTTTCTATCTTGTGATAAACTTTTTTTTGTTTTCTTTCTTATTTTCTTCTTAATGCCTTATCTTGATGGTTTGTCAATGGTTACCACATATGTTACAAACTTATAAATATAACAATGTACAGTGTTTCCCAAAGTGGGAAATATCACTCCCTGGTGTGTAATTGGAAAAATCCAGGATAGTCTATACTTTTTATCCTGGGTTTTGGAATATCGTACAGAAGTTTATAATTTCAGTGGGTAGAAGAATAGGGGTAGGTATGGTTCATTATGTAATTGTCTTTTGAAAAGAGAATAGTAGCCCAAATAAATTTGTTTTTTTGGGGGAAGCATCACTGCCCTCTGGTGGGAGTGGGAGGCCCAGCATTGCTTCTGGAGAGCTGCTGCTGGATTTGAATCGCCAAGCCCGCCGGCTACAGTCCCACACTCAACCACTACGCCACCGGGGCTCAGCCTCGGTGAACATATTTGTTAACATATAAGCAATAGATAACATAAAGTCTTAACAAAGTACATCTACTTTTAAAAAAAATCCTTTTATTGGGGATTCATACAACTCATCACAAACCACAGATAAGTCCTTTGTTTGGCAAACACATCTGTACATCCACTGCTCTGATCATTCTCATCACATTTGGTTTCTGTCTAAGCCCTTGCCATTGGCTCCTAATTTTTTCTACAAATAATCTCCTCCCCTGGGTTATAGGTACAAACAAGGGGTAAATAGGTGAAGGGAGATATCGTACAGTGTTAGATATGATAAAGTAATAATAATTTATAAATTATGAACAGTTTATGAAGGGGGAATGCATCTATTTCTTTTTTTGTTTGTTTGTTTTTTGGGGGGTCATCACTGCCTCTGGTGGTCGTGGGTGCTATCCAGTGCTGCTCCTGAGACCCACTGCTGAATTTGAACTGCCAAGCCCGCACACCGCAGTCCCACACTCAAGCACTTATGCCACCAAGGCTCAGCCCAATGCATCTATTTCTAATGGACTCTTTCCTCTTGTATTCTATTATTGTCTTAATAACAGTAGACCATCTATATTTGATGAATTTGCTTTATACTGTCTTCCTATTTCCCTTGCTTTTCAAACTGATGTAAACCCTTCATTAGTCCTTATAAAGCTGGTCTCATAGAGGGAAATTTCCATTGTTTCTGAGTGTTTGGGAATATCTTGACCTTCATCTCATTTTAGAATGGCAATTTTACTGGGCAAAGCATCCTTGATTGGCAATTATTTTGACTTAGTATTTTATATACGCTGATGCATCTCTTACAAAATTTCTGCACAGAAATCTGCACTGAGTTATATGTAAGACCATTGGTTTATTATATTGTATTTTCTCCTGCTGCTTTCAGTCTTCCTTTGTCTTTGGTTTCCAATCATTTTATCGGCTATGCTACCTAGTTGATCTTCTCGTGTTTCTGTGATTGGAATTAGTAGAGCTTTCTGTGGTCACGGCTCAGGTTTTGTAAGAGATGCGATGTGCTTTCTGGTAATCTCTTGGAAAACTGCTACTTGGGCTTTATTATTTCCTTGACGTGCTAGAATTCCGATTATTCTAATCTTGAACTCCATGATAGGACTCCACATTTTATGCTGGTTTGAAGACTTGTGTCCTGTCTTCGCAGAATCAGGGCTATGGGCGGTGGGAATCCATGGACTCTGTAATTGGGAGCTGGTGAAGGCAGGCTGGGGCACTGTGTGACAGGGAGAAGGACAGGGAAAGTTTGCTTTGTAATTGCTTGACTCTGGTGCAATCACAAGCTGGGAAAGTGAAGGATATAATTTCCCCTTGATGGAGCCCTGGTTATGGTGTGGGTAAGCATTGAAGTGATAAACACAAGAGCAAAGTTTCAAACCCCCTATGTGTTCTGTGGGAGAAAGATGAGGCAGTTTCTTGTCTCAGGAAACCCTATACAGGGTTGCAGGGAGCTTGATTCCACTTGATTTCAGGGGGTGTGATATAGTCTATTTATATTCACTGTAACTGGTATGTGTGGAGAGATAAGGGTCTGCATGGGGCAGCATGTGGCACAATGACCTGGCCATCACTTTTTATTTTCTTATCTCAATTTGAAAATTAACTTATCATTGTGATAGAGAGAGTACGCTCAGCAAAATATATACAGATTCTGTTGTCCCACATAAAGAAGACAGCAGCATTGATTCTATCCTTTGAGTTGTGTAATCATTCTCCCCCTTCTTTTCACATATTCACATAAGCTCAGCTCCCCTAAGGATCCTAACGAATCTTTTTTTTTCAACAGCAGTTTTATTGGCACTTAATCCTCATATCACACAATTCAATAGTTCAATCACATCAAGAAGAGTTATACAATCACTGTTAATGTCAATTTTAGAACAATTTCTCCCCTGCCCCCATGCCATTCCATAGTTAAATGACTTTTTAAAATGAGTTGAGTAATTCCATAAGTTGTAGAGCATGCGCCTTCCTGCCTCCCACATCCATTTTGACCCACCCTCCAACCCCCTCACCTTCTCTATTTCTCACCCTCCCCCCCCTTAGAGCCCCTGGAGACCCTTGCATCAGTACTTATATCTATGTCTCTACTCCTGTCTTTCAAAATCTGGAGAACCCAATAGAAACATAAATAATAATAACAATAAAGTGGTAAAGATAAAATAATAGTTAGAGATAAAAAGTACAAATCGTAAGTCAGAAGAAAATGCCACCGTGAATGCACAAAAGTCAGGGAGGGAAATTTTGTCATTGCACAAGCAAGAAATACTTGCATCTCTCTCCTGGGAATCTGCCAGCAAAGTAATCAGGCTAGATAGTCGAAAGATGGGTTTGGAGCTTCCATTGTCCTCCATATAGCCTTCTACATACTGGGCGTTTGCAACTGAGGCTCTGATACTTGTTCCTTTGTCATATTTGAATTTTGTTATTGTCGTCTTTGGATCACACAAACTGGTATGATTCTTCACGCAGACCTGGTTGTCTCCGCGCTTAGATGTCTGACTGTCTAATCTTTTCAGTTGCTCTTATCATGTTGCTCCCAGGTTTATAGTTCTTAGGTGTTTTTCTAAATCACTTTATTAGTAGCTCGTACAACTCTTATCACAATCAAGGCATACATTTTTTTGCTAGTGTCCCTAAAGTATTATTTGGCTTTCAGGATAGTTCCAACCCACCATGGCCTTATATACAACAGAACAAAACACTGCCCAGTCCTGCACAATCCTGACAATTGTTCGCATGTTTGAGCCCGTTGTTTCAACCGCTGTGTCAATCCATCTACTTGAGGGCTTTCCCTTTTTCGTTGTCCCTCTACTTTATCAGACATGCTGTTCTTCTCCCGGGTCTGCTCTCTTCTGACAACATGTTCAAAGTATAAGAG
This sequence comes from Nesogale talazaci, assembly GCA_004026705.1. NCBI lineage: Eukaryota > Metazoa > Chordata > Mammalia > Afrosoricida > Tenrecidae > Nesogale > Nesogale talazaci. Next base: position 26,492 of record PVJH01019936.1, on the reverse strand, counting down.
GAGGTTTTAAAGGGACATTGTAGGTTTAAGTTGTAAGGATGATCTCAGACTTGCAGAGAGCGCTTCGGGACTTAGATACACAAAAGGGTATAGGGATTGTATGTGAGTGGGGCTCCTTTCCTTAGCAGTGAACATCCCCATAGCCTGAGTTTAGTCATTACCTGCTCGTGCCCACGCCCCATGCACAGTCAGGATGAGACGGCACATCCTGTCTCTGTCCTAGACTGATTCACTCCAAGGCCCCGTACTGGGAGGGGTCTCTGGGGAACTTCTGATATCCTATCAGTAGGGCCAGGACCCAGGAAAATGAGGTCTCAGAGCCACTCCCTTCCCTGCTGAGAGCTCTTGGTCAGGGCCTACTTATTTATGTATTTAAATGATTTATCTATTTTTAAAGAAATAAGTGAGAGCCTATTAAGCACTGGATGAAGTCTGGATCTCATTTTAGGGCATTTTAGAGTCTGTTTATTCCTTTTCTCAGAAAGAGGACCATTTGTGGCAAAGGGGCAGAGTGAAAATTGCAAAGGGGATTTGACTGTTTCATGAGATTGCTATGAAGAGTGTGTGAATCCTTACACACTTAAGGTGGGCCAGTGGCACAAGGGATAACATGTGTGACTATAAATTCATATACATATTTAAACTGCTAAACAGTATTTTTTAAAATTACAAATGTGTAGAACAATGTCTAATGCATTATTTCTAACTTCAATCACATTTGTTACAGCTTTAAATGCTTCATTTTTTGTTTTATATTAGATTTTTTATAGAAGTAACAGTACCCCTATCAATAAAAAAACAAAAAACTCACTGTCATTTAATTGGTTATGACCCATAATAACCCTAAAGCTGACATTTATTGAAGTTGACAATTATATGCCAAAATTCCTGGGTGGTACAAATGACTAGAATTTTTTGCTATTGACAGAAAGGTGTTATCTTCAAATTCATCCAGAGAAGTCTTGAGAAAAATGGCTGATGCATTTTTCAGGAGACTCCCAGCCATTAAGGACCCTATGGGGTGCAGCTTTCCTCTGACACATGTATGGGGCTGCTATGAGGTACAATCAACTCAATGGCAACTGGAATTTTGCTCCCAGACATGGCAGTAAGCACTTCAAAAAATTTTAATTTAATATATGAATGGTTAAAGGCAATACTACTTACTCCTACCCACATTTTATGAGAGGTAAGGACATGAAGTTTCAATTTCTCAAAGGATACACATATGCACTCGTGTACTCACACACCACAAGTCGTAGAATTGTGATTTGATATCCATCAGCTCAGACTCTTAATTTTCTTTCATTTATCCAGTAAATCCTCACTGACATCTCTAAGATGCTCTCTGTCTAGGACGCTGTGGATACAAAGATCTCTTCCCCGCCAACCAAGTATTTGGGGGCTTTTGCCGCCTTCTGCTATTTGACTTTAGTTGTGCTCGATTACCTGGTTAACACCTCCAGAATGGTAGTGTGACTTTCCCAACTTGAGTATAACATCCCTGAGATCACACAGTACCAGGGGAAGAAGTGTCAGACAATATGATCCCTGTCTTCAGTTACATGTTGGGCTTTGGGTAGGCAAGGGTGGAATCTCTAGTTGACTATTATGTCTCCAGCACTTGCTCTTGTGGGTAGGTACTGCTGAGTCAGGTCCGGCTCATAGGGACTGACCCTCTGGACAACAGAAAGAAGCACTGCCTGCTTCTGTGCCATCTTCTCAACTGCGTTATGTGTGAGCGCAGGGGTGTAGTCACTGTGTCACTCTACCTTGTCACTGGTCTTCGTCTTTTACACTGGCCTTTTACTTTACCAAGTAGGATGCTCTTCTCCAGTTGCTGGGCTCCTCTGACAACACTGGCTATTGGTCTCTCATGACAAGTGATAGTCAGCACTTGCTACAAACAAAGATGGAAATTTGTAGTGAGTATGCAGCAATATAGAAAAAAAAGTAACTTCTGGATGAGGATTTAGAGTTATATTATGTGATCCAGGATTAAATACATTTTATATGTAAAAAAAAAAAAACCTTTGAGTATTAAGTTGCCCAGGAAAAACCTGAGCTTCGTGGACAAGTTGTGAGCGAGGTTCTCCCCCTGTGGAAGAGGTTTTGTGGCAAGAAATAGTCCGTATAATACTATATGAATAGGACAAAGGTAGGTTAGAGGGGATGTTTATTCTAAGGGGATGTCTATGATTCTGATTAATTCTTAGGCTCTTGTATGTCTGATAAGCTCTCAGAGATAATATATTTTCTTGTCTTCTGCTACCCAATTTTCTGACCGTGATGGATATACAACCAGGCACAAGAGAGGACACTCCAACATGTGTTGGGTGGATGGATTGGATTATCAAGTGAATTTTGAGGAGCAAATAGGAGAGCAAAGCAAGAAAGAGCTTCATAAAGAGTTGGGACTACTATGCACTTCTTCCATTCAGAGCTTTAGCAAGTGGACTGGGTAAAGTCTTAACTAAAATCAGGAGTCCAGTAAGACATGAAAATGAGAATCAGAACCTATAGCGATACAACTGAGAATCAGAAAATTCCCTTCCTATGACAGAGAATATCTCTTAATCCAGAATATGTCAAGTGAACCATGCAGTAATCTCTGTGTCTCCATTAGAACCTGTCCCCCTGTAGACTGTGTCCTCTCATTTTAAAGAATTCCCTGTGAGGAAACCCTCCCAGCATCCAGAAGCTTGTCCTCAGAATCCTACTACCAATTCCAGACCCTGGGTCAGAGTTCCTCCTTCAGCTCCTGCGTTTGACTCTAAACCTCTCTCCTAGCCCTGAAACTCACAGATATGTTTTATGGTAAATGCTTACTTGTTGGTTTCTCAGAACAAACATAGCTTAGCCCTTATCCTCACCCTAAAATCTGGAATCATTGTGGAGGTTAGCTTCTTGAAGAAGATACAGAAGACACCAAAGCAGAATCAAAGGAAATTAATGAATACGAGGGTAAATTAGTTATACATGTAGGGGAGAAAAAGACAGGGTTTTTAGATAATTAAAACTGCTATTATTTATTGAGATCTTTTATATTCCAATGTTTAATCACATTAGTCACAACATGACCATGCTTCATATCATCTTGCATCTTTATAATAAACTGCTAAGAAAAACATCATTAATATCTTCACTTTATAGACATTTACACAAAGTCAGGTATAAAAGAACAGTGCTCGACTTTACACCAGGATTGGGTTTTGCAGCTCCTTTGCTAGCTGCTGGCAGGGAATTAAATGAGGAACCTGGGGAAGTAGGCAGCACTGGGCGCAGTATGGAGACAAATGCAACTTTGGGTTTGAAATAAGGAATCTCTAAGGGTGCTGGCTTCAGGGAACATTGATTCAGCAAGCTCTAGGTCCCAGCAGAAAGGTAAAGAGTTGGCGTAAAAGATGTGTCTATCAGAGGTAACAGAAAGGGCTGAGTCAGTGATAGCTGTAGGCTATCAGGGCCCAGAAGGATATAGACTTGTGGACTCAGATAGGTGACCAGAGCCCTTCAGGGCCATTGGGTGGAACCCATAACCCTCAGAGGAGATAGACTTTGTACACAGTGAGTAGGGGGAAGGTATAGAAAAAAATTTAGTAGGCCCAGCATAGCAGCATTCTACATTCTCCTACCATATGAACTCCCCGCCCCATCAGGAGTACGTGCCTTGACTCTTCTGAGCAAGGTCTTGTTTCCTATACAAAATTAATAATCATATCTCTATCATGGGATCATTAGGAGGATTAAAGAGATACAATTCAATGCCTGGACCATGAATCTAGTCATTCGGGCAAAAAGCATGGGCTTCTTAAGAGCCAGAGGTTTCAAAGCAGAAGTTCCTCTCTTACAAACAGCAATCACTCCTGGAGACACAGTGACAAATTCAGAAATTGGTATTTAGCAAGAGCTTGGGGTATAATATCCAAGGAGTCTCTTTGTCCTCTAACAGAGCCTTCTGTTAGATTTAATTCAGACATTAAAAAGTGCAAACATTTGAGTTCCTTGTGTGAAAGCCCTCTGTCACAAACCTCAGGCAAAATTCAGAACTTTAATATCTGAAGCAGCTACTCTGGGAACACTTGACACAAGTGAAGGGAGGACAAAGTGTCTTGACTGTCTAAGAAAATTACTTTTCCTAGAATGTGTACCATCCAGAAACCTAAAATAGGAGAGGTTTTCTAAGTTTGCCGGAAACAGGGTGATTAAAAGACTAGTGACCATAGGAAAGACACTTGAAAAAGCAGAAAATAAATGAAAGGGAAGTAGGAATCACTGAATGTTTTGGATGGCAGTTACCACTCTAGAATACTTAAATAATCATAATTAATGCAATAGTTTTATATGTTGTGTGTATTGAACATATTTTAATGAATGTCAAGATGACTGGGAGTCCGTGGGTGGTGCAGACATTGAAAAGTGCAAACATTTGAGTTCCACGTGAGAAAGCACCCCAGCACTTGGAATCATATTGCCAACATCTCGAAGACCTTGGATCCAATAGTGCAGGGTTCCGATTTAACTGCTAATTAAAAGATTGGCAGTTTTATCTCACCCAGAGGTGCCTTGGAAGAAAAGGCTGGTGATCTTCTTGTGTGTGTGTGTGTGTGTGTGTTTTGCAAAAAAAAAAAAAAACAGTCATTGCAAACCCAGAGGAGCAGAGGTTTACCTGTGAGGTTGCTGTGAGTCAAAGTCCACTTTATGAAACATGAACTTGATTAACAAAAGCCAATATTTCTTGAGCAGTTAATGAGTTCAAAATTACTTTAGTTGGTTATATGGTACTGTGAAGAGGATTAATATCTATTTCTCCTGGTGAGAAAGTGAGGCACAGATAGACTAAAAACCATTGGTCACTGAGTCAATTTTACTTAATTTTATAGGAGTGAGTAGAATTATCCTCTAGGGTTTCCAAGCCTGTAGTCATTATGGTGGCAGACTTCCATGTTTTTTTTTTTTTTTTTGCCCCATGGAGCAGCCAGTGGATTATTTTGGTTCAGCCAAAATGCTTAAATAGAGACCTGTGCTAGTAGGACAGTTATGACTCAGAACTGTAGAGTTCCTTATGACTGCAAATCTTTACAGGATCAGTTAGATGTGTCTTTCTCCAGTAGAGCTGCCATTACCTTTGAACCACTGACCTTGAAATAAGCCTTCCAGAGTCGAAGCCACAGCTCTCCAAGTACTTGTTAACTGCCCTACATGTGATCAAGCCAAAAATGTGTTTAAGCAGGAGAGCACATTCAGGAGTGTTTTGAATTACAGGTGGGCTTAACCTAGTATAAATTACTACCTCCCTTTTCAGCCTGCTATCGCTTAGAGCACCACCCTTTCCAAGCACACACAAGACTATCAGTTGAGGTCCACATGCCAATCTAAATAGTGATAAGCACTTCAAAAAATTAGAAGTTGTAGAATACACAGAAAAAGGAGACAAACATAATGTTCATTTTCCTTTGCAGAGCCTGAGCACTGAGTAGTTCACATTTCTCATGAAAGCGACAGTTCTATGCTTTTTCTCTTCCCAAAGCATGTTAAACTTCATGCCCTTGGTCCTCTGTAACCGAAACAGTCCTTTAGAAGTGTTGGTCACCTCTCTGTTGAACAGAGCTCTGCCAGCTAGAGGTTTTACACATACTGGAGAGACACATACTGGCTGAAGGAAAATTCGGAAGGACACTGGGCAAGGACCAGGACCCTAAAAAGGGTGTGGGCGTGGGGAATAGGTAAATAGAAGTATCAGAAAAAGAGAAGGTATACTAGAAGTTGTAGCCTGTGGACTTGTTTAGAAAACGTCAAAATAATGGAAAATAAGGTGAATCTACTGGCAATGTATAAAATCAAGAACTGTATAAAAATGTTCAAATTTCTAAATTACATGTGGGCCTAATAGCTATATTTGTAAATTTATTATAATATTATAATGGATAACACAGTTTGGCGTCCTTTACACAATAAACTAACTTAATCCTCATACAACCTTGTGAGCTGAAATGTATTTCCATCTAACTTATCGGCAATGTGGAGAAGTCAAGTCAGTTTCCAAGATCCTATAGGGAGTAACTGGCACTGTGATGGTTATTGAATCCCTCTCAGAACCCAAGGCATCATTTAACTGTTGAGGACTCTATTTTATCAGGAAGGGGTTTGTGGGCCACTGAATTTAGCATTTAGCACTTTTGCCCTTTAAGTGACCTCCCTAACCACAGTGGATTTATGAAACCTCTGAAGTAAAAAAGAGCGGTACAGTGGGGCTTATTGTAAGAAGTTAGGATGACCTCCTCTCTATCCACATGCCAAGACTAGAATCATCTGCCTCACCATCTCAGCCAGTTCTAACTTGCACCCAAGAGAGGTCAAGACAAGTATTCTCTAAGAATAAAATCAATTTTTAGCTCTCAAGACACCATTGTTGTATGCTGTCATTGATTGAGATCCTTTGTGACACCGTTCATGTCTAAAGCAAATATTGCCTGGCCCTGCACCAACTCTATGGTAGGTTATGGACTGCTGGTTTTAAGATTTAGATTGCCAGACATTTCTTCCTAGTCTTAATCTAGGAGCTCTGCTGAATACTGGACATCATCACAGCAACAAGCATGTCTCCATTGACAGTTGGGTGCAAGAGGAACCTGGACCATAAATTAAAGCCAGAGCTCCTATAAAGAAGACAAGAATTTTTAACTATTAGTTCTTTCAAGACACTATTCATACTGACTTAGCTTTGTTAAAGCACTGGAATCACACTTTCTTCCCTAAAAATAAACCACATCAAGTCAATCATTCTTTTCCTTTCCATTTTACTCCATACATAGAAAGTCAGAACATATAATATAATTACATTTTTATTTGACAGGAATCCTGGAGAGGAGAATACATATGCTATTCTGATTTATGAGTCAATAATTAAAATTAATGATGAGTACACAGCAAGCTCTCTAAAATTTACTGAATAATTATGATTTCTAAAAGCATGGCTCCTATATCTACTCTAGTTGCCTCTTATCTCAGTGACTTTCAACCTTCCTAATGCTGCGATCCTTTCATTCCATTCCTCATGTTGTGGTGACCCACCAGCCATAGCATTATTATTTTTTGTTACTTCATAACTTTAATTTTGCTATTGCTATGAATTGGGTGACCCTTGGGAAAGGGTTGTTTGAACCCCAAAGGGTTCGTGGCGCACAGGTTGAGAACCACTATCCTATGTAATTAAATGAAATAGGGTTTTTCTTAATCTGCATTCTATTTATACCCAGGGTTCCATTGATGTGTATCCCATCTTTCAAGATGTCAGTTCTAAATGGGCTCAGTCATAGCTGAATCAATGCCCTCCCCATTTTCCTTTCAGGTAGAGTTTTCTAGGCCATGATCTGCCCCAAGCAGAGTACTGCTGAGTCATGCACAGTCATACTCAAGCTTTGGGTGTGTGTCCAGATGTTTTCAATCCTGAGTGATGGCTGCTATCTGGATGCCCAGAACGAGGCTTACAGGATAGATGATAGGAAAGGGCAAGTTTTCAGTCTGACTTTAACCTTTCCCAAAGCAGAATTAAAAAAGAAAGATGCCCCTTTGAAAGTAATGTGACACATTCCAGAATCCATTCTCTTGTGGTTAAAATAAAATATTCATGTTTAGCCCTATCAATAAGGTCATAGGATGATCAGTCCTGAATATCAAATATTCATTTTGCAGAGTTTCTCTTATAATGTAGAAGTAGCAAAATAATCTTTTGCTTATCCATGTTTATGGAGATTCATTTAATAAAATATTCAATACCAACTAATATCAAAATAAGTTGAAGCCTAGGGCCTATGTCTCTGCTACTTTCTATATAATATACAACTAAGGCATAATTGAATTTTCTTAACCCATATAAAATGTTGTCTCAAGCATTAATCATTTAGAATCATAAAAAATTAACACTGTATTTACACAGAGTTTTGAAGGGATTGAAGCAAGAGTACTGAAAACATTAAATATAGAAGAGATAGCTTGTTATTAATAATTTCTTAGTACCTCCAGATAATTGAAAACAGAGGGTTTAGGATTTAGATAACCTTGGATTGTTTTTGGTTTGGAAAAGTTAAATAATCTTTCTGAGTCTTTTAGCATATATAAAACAGGTTAATAATAACACTTACCTCACAGATATGTTATGACTGAAGGAAATTTTATAGATGAACTACTCTAAACTGACTGAAATATATACACAGGAAATAAAGACAGTAAAACCAATGGAAGTTTGAAGCTATGTGAGGCAGAAACTTATCAAAGAAGGAAACTCAAATACTGTCCAAGAAAACAAGGGATAGAAATGTAGTGAGTCTGTACTGTCAAAGATGAAAATCTGTGAGACCTGGGCAAACAAGGCGGTCCTGTGGAACTCTAATTCTCAGGTGTCACTGCTTTATCCTAACTGCCATTGCTATCATTGCTGATTGTGTGCCAAGTCTTGTTCTAGGCTCAAGATACGCAGAAATAAATAATCAGTAAGTTCTGGCTATCCCTATATGATACCTGAGGGAATTATGTAAGCAGAAGGTAAAAAGGGTGCAGAGGAAATTTAGAGCCAACTTGGGAAGATACTTTTATTCTACACCAAGATGTTCCAATATTACTCAGCCTACAAAAAGGAAGGGGAAAATTAGAATTTTTAAGATGAAAAAGAGGGTCCCACTTATGGAAAAGAGAGATAATCTGGGAAACAAAATGAAGAGGGAACTAAAGAAATTCCAAACTCAGTGGGAGCCTTGCTGGGCATCAGCCTCTGCTTTACACTCTGAAATGCCACTGAGGATAAATAAAAATCAGTTACTGGGTTTCACCACAAACCACTACCATCAAACGCATTCTGGCTCATAGCAACGCTGCGGGAAATAGAACTGCTCCGTACTGTAGTGTCGCTGGCAATACATCTCATGGGAGGACATTGCTTCATCTTTCTTGTGCACAGTTTGTTTTCAGACTGTAGATTTAGCAGCCCAATGATTAGAGTACTACACCACCGGGTTGCCCGCCCCCCCCCCCCACCCCCCGCCATGGCTTTAAGGAACCCGTATGTTGTGGGTGTAGGACTGAGTCATCCAGGACAAAAAATACGTTCAACTTCAAACTAATGTGGCCATACCACAATGGAAAATAGCCATGGCAGCGCTGAGAAAGAAATCATTCAGTCAGTCACTATTTATTGACGATAACGATAAATAATTAAATGAATGACAATTGGGGCAAAAGACTGATGGCAAGAGTTAAGTAAGTTAATGGCAATAGTGAGGTGTGATGCGTTATACATGTCTGAACAGAAATTAGGAGAGTGGGAAAGGAAAGAGGCCCTAGTTTATCAAAGTACCAAATTCCTACTAGACAGATGAAGGAAATGAAATATTGGCTAGAATTCATTCTTGAACAGAAAGGCCTGAGTTACTGAAAAGGCAAGATTCAAAAATCGGTCTGGAGAAGCATGACATTTAGCCAGACAAAGTTCGATTTTATCAAACAAATTATGAAATCTGTATGGTGTTCACATGGATATGTGCAACCACATTTTTGAATCATTGATCTTGTATTTGATGGGGCCTTCGAATGAGTTAAAAAGGAAGGAGATTTTCCCATGGGCTTTTTGAAGTGAATTGCAAAATTCAGACGACAATATCAATCTGTCTCGAAACACAAAACAAATGAATTGCCATTGGGTCGATGCCAAGTGACTGTGCCCCTGTAGGACAGGATAGAACTGGCCCCTGGGAGTTTCTGAGAGTCTTGCACTTAAGGTAAGTAACAAGCACATGCTGAGGTCATATTTCCTAAGGAAGTAGCAGAGTTTAGGAACTGTTTGGCTGTTGCTCTTTTTTTGTTTGTTAGTTTGCCGATGCTTCCCCAAATCTCTGTGGACTAGTGACTCAGAGTAAATTGTGAACACACATTTGTTAAATGAGTGTGTAGGAAGGAGTCATTCTATTAAGGAGAATACGAAAGGTCTCAGTCTTAAGGATAAATCCTGGCTAGTAGTTACAGTACCATAGATACAAGTGAAGATCCTGAAGACTTTCCTAGATTCATGTTACCACTGTTGTCTCCTCTCCAGTAAATCAGCTCTTCTTCAATGTCATTTTCAGTTCCCTGGATATGGGGGGTGTGGGGGGGTGGGTGGAGGGGTGTCCATCTTCCAGCAGTGTATACAACAGAGCTGTACTTCTTTTACTTAGGTTTTCAGGATTTGAGAATGCTTCAGGATTAAGTATAAAACTTTCAGCGGCTTATTCCTTTGATGTGGAGAGCTGAGTCCTTAGTTGTCTGCTTTTTGTCTGTAAGCTCTACTGAAACCTGCTCAGTTGGGGTTACCCGGCTGTCATTTGAAATGCCAGTGACAAAGCTTCCAGTATCACAGCAACACACAAGCCACCACAATATGACAAACTCACCAACACGTGTTGGGAAATGAAGATGGAGAAGCTTGGTTTCAGCAGCTAAAACAAGGCCAGGGCCTGACTGTGGAATAAACCACTAGTTGTTCCTATGTAAATTCAGGATAAAGTTAAATAAAATTAGAACAAAACCACATGTGTCAGCATATTAACTTGAGTTTATACCACATGAATTTGAGACCATTTCAAGAATAGATTTGCTGAAGTGAACGCTAGTGACAAATGACCTGAAGAGCTGTAGAAGACATCAATGAATTCATTCATTAATAAAAGCAAAAGGTCATTTAAAAAGAAAGAAAAGGTCAACATGAATGTCAGAATACACTATGAAACTTGCTAAAGTAACTAAAGCAGATGGAAGAAAGATGGAAGTCAAAGAGACTGAATAGAAAATGTCAAAGAAGACAAAGTCAAATAGTATGTTGAAATGTGCAAAGACACAGCATATCTTAAACTGAAAGAACTCAACAAATCAATTCAAGTCTCAAAATGTAATACTAAATGATTCTATGGGAAAGATACTGAATGGTGTTGGGGACACAAAAGAAGATGGAAAATACAAAGTATCATTACCCCCAAAAGAATTATTCGACAGTCTACAATTTTGGGAGGTAGCATATGAGCAATATCCAATGGTGCTGCAGGAAAAGTTCAAGTTTCACAGAGAATATTAGTCAACATCAAAACGCCAGGAATTGATGGACTAGTCAACTCAATGGCTCCTCACAATAATATCTTCTCGCCCCATAAATGTAGTCTATTTGATTGCTCTCTATTTCCTCTTGAGACAGTCCTGTGAATAATCACTTTTTGTGTTGTTTAAAAAAGTATTTGCTGTGAACAAGTTGTTGAGTTTATAAAATGCCATCATGTGATCTCCAGCTTCATTTCTATAATCAAAGCCATAATTTTGAAATCATTTTCATTCTGTTCATTCCAATTTTTGCATTCTATCACCAACAACTATTACTACATCTCTATTTTGTTTTATCAATTTCAGAACAAAATTGTTATTAGAATACTTTAATTTCTTTCTCACTAGTTTTTGTGGATAGTTTATAAAGTTTAATAGTATTTGTATTAATTGGATTTCCTGAAAAGTGGATAGGTACAATCCTATGACAGAAAGCTTGGTACTTGAAGATTAATTTTGAATTTTTTTTCTTTACAATTAATATCAGACTATTATTTTTATTGTGTTATCATCAGAAAATTAAGCCATATGAATTTCTTATTCAAATGGCTATTGCCAGCTCATTTTAGATGACAAATGCTTACAATATCTATCCTTATGTGTACCATTTCCTTTTTGATGACTTCCAATTTTCCTAGTTTTATACTTCTCACATTCCAAGTTCTTCAGCTGTTTTTCCTTACTTTGACTAGTTTTCCATCAGCACATGAAGATTCTGGAGTATCCATTCTGATAGGCTTTAGCCTAGCCATGGCACTGTGGCTAACTACTCTGAGAAATCAGAACCTCTTCAGTCACATTTCAACAGGTCATTGATCCATGGGGTCTACCCTGTAGCACTATCTCCAACAGTGTTCTGCTTCCATTTATTAGCCCTTTATTCTCTGAAAGAGTTTAAAAATGTATCCATAAGGTTTTCATTGGCTACTTGTTCTGCAGTGGACAACTGATTTCTTCTTCATTGTCCGTTCTTCATCTGGAAGCTCCAGTGAAACCTTCTACTTTGGGTGATCCTGTTGGCATTTCAAATACCAGTGACATAGGTTCCAGCATCAAAGCGACACACAAGCCATCATAGTACCCTAAGCTAGAAGACAAATTGTGTTAGCAAAACAGAGTTAGAAAAATCAGTTTTAGGTCTTCAGTATTCTCCCACTACCCCCAATATGTTATTTGTATGTCTACTGTGGCATAATTGAGAGTCTTATACTGGAACTCTTTGATCATGGGTCTGTTCACTACTAACTCTCTCAAAATCTTGAAGGTCTTCTCTTTCTCAGTGCAACCTTAGATCAAATGATTCTGCAATAAAGACTAAACCACTATAATTGATCTCTAGACGTGTCAATGGAATGAAGCTCATGCTGTGTCTTATAAAGTGCAACTGGCTTAAAACAAAAGCAAAAATATAGAAACTCATTAGAAAATTAGTTCAAAGAGCTGAAAAATGAAAATTTCAGAAAGGAAATGGTGGGAAGCATATATAAAAATGGTTTTTGAATAGTCCTTGTCCTACAAAGTATTTCATGGCTGTCTGGGCCTAGACTATTAATCTTAGAAACCTTCTTCAGTTCTGACACAGCACTTTCTCAGGACTTCTGAAATCTGCCCCTCTTTCTCAAGGCCATCTTCTCACCCATAGGTCTCCTCATGAGCTCGTTTCCTCATTTCCTCAATGAAATACTTAGAAAAAAGCCTACTAGAATTACTGCCTTGAAATGAATATCTGAACCTGTCATAAAGATTTCAGAGGAAAAGTTAGATAAATCTAGATCTATCAACTTGGGCCATTAAAAAAATAATAGATTTACTTAAGATTATCCATATACCATACATGTCTTACATAGAATCTTTCATCTGTATGCCTAGCAAATCATCGGAGAAGTTTGAATTTTTGAAGAAAAATGAATCATCGGGACTGGAGGAAGGCTCACTAACAATTACAATCCACAGATGGTACAACCCAACTTACTGAAAGTGAAGAGGACTTGAAACAGTTGATGATTAAGGTCAAGTATTCCAGAATTCAGTATGAATTACAGTTCAATATAAAGGAAACCCAGATCCTCGTAATTAGGTCAGTAGGTAACATCATCATAAACAGGAGAAAAAATTACTTGTGAAGGATTTAATCTTCCTCGGATTCACAATCGATGCTCAGGGAAGCTGCTGTCAAGAAATCAAATGATATATCACATTAGGAAAATCAGTTGTACAAGGCCTCTTTAAGATGTTGAAAAGCAAGAATGGTATTTTTAGAACTGACCCAAGGGCACTTTCACTTTCCTCATATGTATGTGAACATTGAACATTGAAGAAGCAAGACCAAAGAGTAATCAAAGTATTTATTGTAGTGCAGGAGAAGAATATTGAAAGTACCATGTACTCTCAAATGAACAAACAAATCTGTCTTGGAAGAAATGTGGCCAGAATGCTTCTTGGAGACAAGGATGGCAGGACTTGTTAGCACATCATGCTTAGTAAAGAAAAAAGACAAAGAAAAAGAGGGAGTTCCTTATCAAGATGGATTGACAAGAGATGGCTGCATTGACGGAATCAAACATAGAAATAATTCTGAAGCTGACAGGGAACCAGACATTGTTGAATTGTGTTGCACATCAGGTTGCTGAGTCAGGGCTAATGAAGAGACACCTAACAACAATGCCATCTCATCTATTTAAGCTGTGAAATTTTGAGCGTTGTTATATTCTTGAAGATTTATCATCGTGAAAACAATTTCAGAACATTTTTCTTAGCCCCACACTCCTCAGCAGTCACTCCTTTGCGCCCAACTATATCAGATCTAGGCAACCAATATAGTTTTTATTCTATGTCAAACTGGAACATTTTATCTTTTATAATCTCTTTTTAATCTAGCTTCATTATGACTTGCAACCTGGACAGTCAAACAGAGCCCTGATTTTGGAAGCCTTGTGTTTGGATTAATACTTTCTCTTCTGACTTCAAATTCTTAAAATTTTAACAAGTAATACAACAACAAAAGCCCCAAATACAGTGACATCAAATCTATTCTAACTAAAAGTTGCCCTAAGGGAAGAGTTGAATTCTCCTTTGGGTTTCCAAAGCTGTACGTCTTTATGAGAACAGAGAGCATTTATCACCCTCAGAGATGCTGGTGGATTCCAACCGCTGACCTTGTAACTATCAGTTTGACACATAACCCACTATGCCACCGGGGTTTCTTTTTGAATAATGGGTCATATTAGTTCATTTTGTATTGGACTTAGAGATTATAGATCTGGTTCTGAAAGAAACATTTACATATTGCTTATTTTTCTCCCCAATACAGCTCTCAGAACAATGCCTACAGTACAGAAAATATGCAAAGATTTGTTGAATGCAATTATAACTCATTCCAGTCTACATCAAAAGAAGTCATTTCTTCAGGGATGTGGGGAAGGTCATTGAGAAGGCAAGTGGTGCTTTGGTATGTAATGGCACTTTGAGAGGAATAAAAGTGCTTCCTAGTCCACTTTCCTTTAGTATATATGCCACCATCTAAATATCATTTCTCACACAGTGCTGACTTTCCTCTTTGATTGTTCTCTCATTCTGCCTTCAATATGGGCTTATGGAGAATGCATGCTTCCTCTGGCTAGAGGTTAACAGCTCCTCTGTCTCTGGTCAGCACTTCAGGGTACTGGTTGCTGTGACTTTAGCTAAAGGCTTGAGATGTGAGCAAGCTCCAAAAGATGATTTTTGACTTTGCTGTTTAACCACTCATCTATCCTCCAAGAAAGTAACTAAGATCCACTGAAGCCTTGGAAAATTCAGCATATCCACTTTGGTTGTCCACCTTGGAAACCCTCAACTGAGTACATTGACACATACATTCAGAAATTAGCATGCATGAACACACACACACACACACACACACACACACACCAGATAGGCTCACATCCAATCTCTTAGGTAAATGTAGAGGAAATAACCTGCCAAAGCAGGCACTCTCGTGCAATCATACTATTGAAGTAACTGTCTCGGCAGAGGGGAGAGATGAGGTCTATTCATTCATATGAAAGGAGAGTCCTTGCTAGGACATGAGGATTGTGTGTAGTTCAAAAGATTCACCAACAGTATGATCTTCCCTCTCTGTGTTCTGATAGTTGGCCACATTCCTAATAATAGACATTTTTCTCTTTGTATATGAGAGCTTTTCACTGGGACATTTCATCAGATTATAATACTAAATCTGGGAATTATTCTGTATCATTTCTCTTCTTGAACACTATTATTTTTCTTTCTCAACCTCAGTTGACTTGAAGAAAACTATTTCCTTTTTTTTTTCTTTTTGGGCATCACTGCCTCTGGTGGTGTGGGCGCTACCCAGTGCCGCTCCTGAGAGCCGCCCCTGGATTTGAGCCGCCGAGCCCCCAGGCCGCAGTCCTGCACTCAACCACTTACGCCACCGGGGCTCAGCCTGAAGAAAACTATTTCTATCATTAGCTTACTAAAACTTTTATGTTACACTCTCTTTGTATCACATTTTATAATACTCAATGTTTATATGTGTTATAAAATAAGTAGATAACCTGTTTCAAATACTTTTGAGCAGTTCAAGGATCCCCAAACTATGGTCTGCGGGCCACATGTGGTCTGGCAAGGACATTTATCTGGCCTGTCGGGTGTTTTTGCTATGGCTGATATCCTGATTAGCAGCATCTGGGGCTGCAGTGAATTTGTTCATAGTTTTTTTTTTTTTTTAAACTATAGTCTGACCCTTCAACAGCCTGATGGACAGTGAACTGGCCCTGTTTAAAAAATTTGAAGACCCCTGCTTAACTAATCAATAGCTGTCTCCTATTATTATTTGCATGTGAAAAAAGAATGGAGATTTAGAAAGCAATAGGACAAGGGGGAGTAGACCTGGTGGCTTAATAGTTTATGCAATGAGCTACTAACTGCAAAGTCAGTGTTATTCAATGCTACCAGCTGCTCAGTGGGAAAAGGATTAATCTCTCTCTTCCCATAAGGATTCAAAGTCTAGGTATGTGTAAGGGATCATTCTACATTATCTTATAGGGTTCTTATGAGTTAGAATTGACTTAACACCAGTAAATGCAGGACAAGAGATGCAACACTTAACAGCCCCCTCCTCCCCATCCCAACTTTGAGCTGTCCTAAGTCCTTATCTAGACCAGCAGCTTCAAACCCCACCCTACTATCAACAGTGCAAGTCCTGCAAGCAGAAAAATGCTGAATCAGCCAGCCTCTAATGGTGAAAAGCAAAACAAACTACCACAAGACAAACAGAATTAGGCTAGTAATATTATAGAAGTAGACTGGTGAGATTAGGACCAGAATGAGGATAGAATCCACTGAAAAGCTCTAGCCCTGAGGTCTATGTTGGTCTGTGGACTGAGAAATAGCTATGTCTTTCTCTGACAGCTACCCCACACTCACCAAGTTAATCCACTACCACTGGGTTGATTTATAAACATAGTAACCCTTTAGGGCAGAGAACACCTGCACTTTAAGGTTTCTGAAGCTGCAAATTCTTTCTGGAGCAAAAAGCCGCGGAATAATCGTAGTTAGAATCTTGTGATTAGGAGGACAATACTTAAACTTTGATGCCAAGGATCCTTATCAACAAGCTAGAGTCAAGTGAATTTGTCATTGGCAGAAACTGTGTTGGAGCTACCATGTGCAAGGGAGAAGTCAGTAAGCCTGCCCCAGCTCCACCATGCACAGCTCCTGGTTTCTCTGAATGGTGGCTGATCTTGTTAGGGATGGAATCTAGCTATTTACCATTCCTGCTTTCATTTTAAGCCTCCTTACCTCCTAAGACTCAATTTTACCAATCCCAGGAAGATGTACAACTGTAATTTTGTGAACCTGCTATGGTTATTGCTAATTCTGAAGCCCAAAGAATTGTAGATAGCATGTCCATGTAAGAAAAGACCATTACCTTTATGTATTTATTATAATCGCCAGCAAGTCAGGTCTTACCAGTCTTTGTAACAAAGGCAGAATATTAGCAGAGAATTACCAGATTTCAGTGATTTATTGATATAGGATTCTGAGCCTTGACTAAGAAGAATCTTCTTTGGATCCTCCTGGGCAGAAATGTTGACACTGAAAAAATGTTTGGTTTCCAAATTTATGTCACACTTTAGAAAACCATTAGTTTTCTTCTGGCTCTATGAGCAAATATCCTCTTTCTTGGTCTAGAGTTTTTTTCTCTCCCAGGCTGTAGTTCTTAAGTGCCATCTAGTTGGTTCAGACTGACCCTACGCACAACAAAGCATGACATGATCCTGAACTCTCTTCCCAAGTGTCCCTATACTTGAGTCAAGTGTGACAGCCACGGGGTTAATCCACCTTTTTGAGAGCTTTTCTTTTCCCCCCTACCCATCTACTTTATCAAGAACTATATGACAAAGTAATAATAATTTATGACTTGTCAAGAGCTCAGGAGGGAAGAGCAAGTGGGAAGGGAGGGGGGAAATGAGGAGCTGATAACAAGGACTCAAGTAGAAAGCAAATGATTTGAGAATGAAGAGGGCAACAAATGTACACAAGTGCTCGACACACTGGGTAGTTGTATGGATTGTGATGAGCTGTACGAATCCCCAATAAAGTGATTTCTTTTACAAGAGTGATATCTTTCTCCCGGGAGCAGGTTTCCTCCGAAGTGTAACCATTCTGGCCCCTTAGGAACACTCTGGTCTCCTCCTTTGTTTCTATGGTCATATAATTTAGTCTGGAAATCATGACCTGAGTCACACAGAACACTAACATAATTGATATGATTTCACTGGGAAAATCCATCATTATCTTCACTGGCCTCCAGCTTAAATTTTATATTTTCTTCAATTTTGAAAGTAAGCCAAAAACAATGGTAATATTAATAGTATCTCTGATCTAACCACAGGGAAAAAATCACAGACATTTCTCGATAGTTATTGAAAGTCTCTTAAATATATTTACTGCCATCAGTATTTTGAAATTATTGTCATGATAGACTTACTGCTAGGCCTATATATTTTAAATTGTATACCTGAATATTTTTATAACTACACTTAATTAAAATCGGTGCAATCCTCTGATTGTAATTTGTACATTAAAATGAAATAAAAAAGAGCATTATTTAAAAGTTGCAAATCTTTCACATTCACCCACATAGGTTAGGAATCCCTGCTCTGGGGAATTGTTAGAAAGATGTTCATAGATTAAAATATAGAAAAGGAATCATTGGATAAAAAGCAAGAGAAAATGTTTCATATGTCAAAAGTGTGTGTCATTCCATAAGAAAAGAGGAGAAGTATCATGGGTAGGTTTGGAGGGAAGAGATCTCTTGATAAACTTGAAACATGTATACCCTTTGGAACATGAATCTTAGGAGATAAAAATTCTATTAAATGAGTAAACATGGGAAGAAGGTGAGGTATTAGAATGCATAAAACTGTGGGAAGGAACATTCATGTTAGATAGAGGGAAAGAGCAATAGAGAGGGAAATAGAGAACAGAGACTTTCTTAGAAAAAGCAGGTACCAGAGGCAGCTAGATGATGTTAATGAGGGACTGCAATTAACAAGCTCAAGCTTATGCAAATCCTCTTTCAATCATCAACTCTGACATATGGACGATTTTACTTGCTTTCAGTGAGATTGTTTCTTTTTCTAGAAAGGTGAATAAGTGTCACTAGATACAGATTAAATTATATGATATAGGGAATATTTTCCATGCAAATGGACATAATGGAATGTATGTCCATTCTGACTTCTGATTTGAAATATGTATAGAGCTTATAGATTGTCACTTTGTCACCGCCATCCTTAAAACAAGAACAAAACTTAGTCAGATGGAGATCACAAATTTCCCTGGAGCCATCAGAGAATTGAGGTTACAGAGTGAATTGACAGCACCAAATCTAAAGATGGGTGCGTCCACAGATGTAGAATTAAGATTTGCTTAACTTTAGTAAAGCCTTTTGTTAAACAAGAAGACACACTCAATTCATAAATTAAAAAAAAACTGTGGAAGGCTAGGTATGAACTAATATGAGAATGAGACTCCCCTGGGGGGTGACAGTTTGGGGAATATCTTCCCTATAGTCTCTTCCATGCTCACCTTGCTACACGAACTTTTAAGAGCAACCTTCTCATATTTACCCTCAACATCTCACATTGAAAAGCAAAGAACTGTCCCTTCAAAGGTGGTATAGCAGAGATGAAAAGAAATGATTCCGAAAGAAGTCCATCACACCCTCCATAACAAAGGCCCATTACCAGAATTCTTAATAGAGCTGTATCCCATCTAGAATGACATTTATTGAAATTTAGAATCCTTAGTCTTTCTGTTTGTTTCAAAGAGGTAAACAAAAAGTAAAGAAATTACTTGGGAAAGCCTAAACCTTCCAGCATACCAAAAGACTTAGATTTATTCATGAATGTTTTCTTGCTCTGCTCTTTACTGCTATAGAAATAACACTCAGGGTTTTTTTTTGGGGGGGGGCATCACTGCCCTCTGATGGTCATGGGAGCTCCCCAGCCTTGCTCCTGGAGAGCCACTGCTGGATTTGAACCACCAAACCCATGGGCTGCAGTCCTGCACTCAACCACTATGCCACCGGGGCTCAGCCCTCAACACTCAGGTTTAAAAACAATAGATTAAAAAAAATAATAGAATAAATAAATAAATAAATAAATAAAAATAGATTATAGGTGAAAAGACTATAAGATGCAGTCTCTTTTTCCCATTGTCGTCACATTAGTTATGATCATGAGGACTCAATATGCTACAGAATAGTCCTGTCACACAGGGCTTTGTTGTTGATGTTTGCTATAATCATTATGTAAGTAGCTGACCAGGTCTTCCTTTCTTACCAACCAGTGACCTTAAGAAGTCCTTAAGGACACTAGAAGAATGGAACAGTAGCTACATCTACAAAGTTGTTGACAGAATGCTTAAGCACTTGAGTGATAACTACAAAAGCAGTGACTGGAATCCATCAATCACTCCACTCTAGAAAGATGTGGCAGTTTGCCTCCATAAAGAGTGTAGCAATAGAAACACTGAGGGACTGTTCTACACAGCAAAAATTTCACACAGCCCAGGTTCTCACCACTGGCTTCATCACTGATTTCAAATATTGATTTTTTTTAATTCATTTAAAAAAAAAACAACTAAAAAAATGTTGGACTAGTGAGAAGTCTAAGTAGAGCCTAAAAGCAAGAAAATGGTTATCTCTCGTCACAGAAATATGAAGAGGGTGTTCCCTAGAGCCACTGGTTATAATCTTGTTCTGCTTATATTCTCCAGGGAATCATGCTGTGGTATCTTTTTTGGATTCAAGGCTTTGAGTCCATTGGGTTTTCCTTGCTAGCCTTTCCTTCTCATGGACTTAGCTTCTCTTTGTCTCTCCTATAGAAAAGGAATGCAAGAGAAGGCATGATCCTGGATGGTGACACTGGGACAGGAGAGGTATGAGCCCAAACTTTTGCTGAGCATGGGGAAGGAATAAACAAAGAAAGGGTGTGTCAGAAGTCAAGATGCATTATCTCAAAGTCAGTGGTCAGCCTGCAATGCTGACCCTCTGCTGACCTGGCTCCACCACTCAGAAACACCGTACAGCCTTGACCAATGACCTTAAAGTATCCGGAGGGGTGGTGACCAGAAGATCCAGGGTGAAGAATAAAAGGCCCCATCTTTCAGCAGCAGTATAGACCTGTTTTCTGGTTCATCTGTGATCACCAGCAAACTCCAAAAGCCTACATCATGGTGCATTTTACCGCTGAGGAGAAGGCTGCTGTTACAAGCCTGTGGAGCAAAGTGAATGTGGAAGAGGCCGGAGGCGAGGCCTTGGGACGGTAGGCTGCAAGTCCTGATGAGGGGGAGAAAAGGGTTAATACAGATGTGGAAAGTTTCCCATAAATTGCCTTAAGATTTCTGAGAGGTACTGATTTTCATCTGCTATGACCCTATTTCATAGGCTCCTGGTTGTCTATCCCTGGACCCAGAGGTTTTTTGACACCTTTGGCAACCTGTCTTCTTCCTCTGCCATCATGGGCAATCCCAAGGTCCAGGCTCATGGCAAGAAAGTACTGACCTCCTTTGGAGATGCTGTTAAGAACATGGACAACCTCAAGTCTGCTTTTGCTAAGCTGAGTGAGCTGCATTGTGACAAGCTGCACGTGGATCCTGAGAATTTCCGGGTGAGTACGGATTACACTGTATGCTCTTTTTGGCTTTTAAATTTGAAACAATACTGGAACCAAGTCTTCAAATAGAAAGGTCAACAAGGAACTCTGAAACCAAGATTCTAATTGCCATAAGCATGACCAACTTGATTCAGGAGTCAAGTCAGTCAGGGCTGCTAACAGTCCTAATTTGTTTAAAAATATTTCAACAAATATTTCTGGTAAAATGGGATGTGCCCATCCTAACAAATACTGCAGAATAGCAAATTTGTGAAGGAGAAGTACATGAGCTTTGGGTAGATTGAGACCTATTTCAAAGAAGGGTTCAAAACTTACTTTGTATTAGTCTTGAGGATTAAAGTATAGCAAATTTTGGGGATGATGAATATAAAGATGGGTTCTTTTCAAAGGAAACTACAACAAGTTCTTAGAAATAAACTAAATCTGCTGTCAGAATTTCATATGCATAGAAAATTGTGTCTACAACGATTAGATATTTTCACAGAACTACTTCTGAAAACAAGTGTGCCCCTGAAATTCCGTGACTATGTGAGTAAGGCGATTTGTAAATGAGTTCGTGAGACAAATAAATTGGGGAAATGGAGTTAGAGTGTAGGGATATATGTAGTTACGATGTGGAGTAAAGAAACCATGGAAAATTGAACCTAAATAACATTTTATGTGAGCTTATTGGAAGCATTTGACATAGTATGTCAAACATGGGATGGGTATTCAGTCATTTTTAAAATGTTTTAAAGAAATATCTGAAGAAAAAAAAGAAATATCTGCTGATCTTACCTTTGTGTCACTCTGCCTTTCATTTGACAGCTCCTGGGCAATGTGCTGATCATTATTCTGGGTACTCACTTTGGCAAGGAATTCACTCCTGAAGTGCAGGCTGCTTGGCAGAAACTGGTGGCGGGTGTTGCCACTGCTCTGTCCCACAAGTACCACTGAACCCTCTGTCCGGCGTGCAAGAGCCCCCATGTCTACTCTACCCTCCTTCTTCACATGGGGGCTGGGATGCGGTCTTAAACGCATAATCTCTGTTTAATAAAGCACATTTTATTCAGTAATCATGAGTGATATTTGATTTGCTTTGTCCTCTACTCTTGGGTTAAAGGAGGCAGACTTTATTGGCCAAAGGGTGGAAAAGGGATAGGAAGAAGCAAGAATTCTCTGGCCTAGAATGTTGAGAGCTCCTCAAAAGATGGTTGCAATGATGAGAGGATTCTGAAGCAGGAAAGGGCACATCAGGAAGGTGGAGAACTCATGATGAATTGTGGCCCAAACTTACTCCAAAGTAGTGGGAGAGAACATCGTAAGCACTGCCTCACGTTAAAAAAGAAATGCCGATTCGGAGTGGCTGCCCGTGTAGATTGTCAAGCACTAGAATGTAGATTGTCTTGGATTTCAAAGATGGGGTGTGCCGACGGCTGGGAGCTTTCTAAAGAAGTACCCCCCAGCAGCAAACTCTTCTCTGAGAGAATCTCCTCCTTTGATGGGGAACCGAAGATAGGGCAATGCTGTTCATGACGGACAACATTGTTGTGCATTATCAACTGAGGGGATGCCGCATGTTCTAAAATCAAGTTAAGGCAAAGCAAAAGCAGGAACATTTGGTGATGGTGTTAACAAAAGCTCAGAGAAGAAAACCAGCAAGGTGTTGCTAGGTGATTAGTGTGAGGCCAGTTCTAGGGAAGTAATCCAAACCCTAATCCACACTTGCTACTGTCGCGTGTATTCCAACTTATCCTGCCCCTGTAGCACAGAGTTGGACGGCCCTTTGGGTTCAACTTCACATGCTAACTGCAGTACAGAGCCTCGCCTTTCTCCCACAGATCCACCGGTGACTTGGGATCACGGGCTTTATAGTTAGCTGCTCAGTGTGTAACCGTTCCACCGCTAGAGCGTCTTCGTGGATGTAGCAGTTGATGTTAAATACCAATCCAATGACTTTCAATTCATAGCAATCTAGTGGCCGAATAGCACTTTGCCAGAGGGTTTTCTAGACTCTCATCTCTTAGGAGAGCAAATCACCAGGTCTTTGTCACGTGGCATCACTGAGTGGGTTCAAACTGTCAGCCTCACTGTAAGCAACCAAGCAAATAACCAGGCTGCCACCAGGACCAGAATAGAGGAGAGGGTTAAAAAAAAAGAAAAGAAAAAGTAAGGCAGAGTAACCAGAAAGACCAGATAACGCAGGAAGTTACATATAAAAATGGAAGCTATTATTGTACTCTTGGTAATCAAAATATAAAGTCAATCCTGATTCATAGCTACCCTGCAAAGCAGAATACAACCACTTCTTTGTGTTCTCAAGACTTTAATCTTTAAACGGAAGGTGCCCAACAACCAAACTATAAAGCATCTAGGGTTTTAAGGCGTGAACGTTAACAAGTGGTCCATTTAGCATAGAGGCAGCAAAGCCCAAACGGAAGAAGCACACCAGCCTGTGTGATCATGAGGGATCGAAGGGAGCAGGCATCAAGCACCAGAGAACAAGAATCACACCACTAAGAATGAGAGGGAGTGCAGGGTCAGGAACTCAAGCCCCATTTGTGGGCAATTGGACATCCTCCTTACAGATGAGTTAGTGCTTAAAGACTTCCTCCTCTCAGCTTCATGATTCCAATTCTACTCAACAAATCCAGCTAGACTGGAAGAGGTGCACTGGTATGGAAGGGAACTGCTAATATAGGGAACCCAGGACAGATGAATTCGTCAGGATTACTAGTGATAGTAGAGATACCAGAAAGGTGGAGGGAGGGTGGGGTAGAAAGGGGGATCCAATTGCAAGGATCTACACATAATCACCAATCTGGAGGACAAACTGTGCAGAAGTGGGCAAGGGGAGCTGTTGGGTATTGTGAGATATGGCAAAATAATAATAATGGCTTATAAAATATCAAGAGTTAGTGAGAGAGGGGGAAAGGGTGGAAGGGGAAAAGATGAAAAACGGATATCAAGGGCCCAAGTAGAAAAGCAAATGGTTTGAGAATGATGATGACAGAAGGCATGTGAAGGTGCTTGGCACTATATATAGGTATGCATTTTCATAAGTGATGTATGCGCCCCCAATAAAATGATTTTTTTAAAAGACTGTGATATTGAAGTAATCTGATACTATCATCTTTGTGCTACAGAAGAGCTGGTGGGTTTGAGCGCTTGTGCTTGCACTTCAGCAGAACGCTTAACCCATATTTTCACCCTGGCTCCTCTCTTGGCAATTGTAACCAACATTCTTAAAATGTTAAGTGATTTCAGGAATAGAATTTGAGATAAAGTACTGTATTTATGCACACAGAATAGTTGGGAAGTTGTGAGACTAGACGTGGAATATTGTTCAGACAAAGACATAAGTAATGAAATCTGAGGGGGGCTTGAAGGATGAGGAAAGATAGAATGAGAAAGAGGTGGAATTTCATTGACCATGGAGGATCATAAGGGAGGGTTGGAGAGAACTGGAGGCCCTGGCTTGTGTGAATGTCATAGAGGGAAGTCGATGCACCGACATGGGGAGCCTAGCAGTCCCCTCAGGGGTAGTGGTGGCAACTGAATAGTGCTTGATTGAGTTATTTCTGGGGTGCTCAAGGCATCTTGTTAAGGACTTGAGACACTTACACTTTCCGATTTAAAATGTCCCATATGGACCAATTTAACTATTAGGGATATCAGTGTGCCATATTTTGATCAGAATTTATCATGGGAATTGCTTTCTAATTCTGTGCCTTATGTCCTCACAGTCGGAATGAGGACCCAGTGGTCATTGTAGGATATCAGCAAGGCTGGTCCCTCTAAGCTTTCGATTATACCTGTCCTTATGTCTACTAAATAAGGGTCACACGTGGCAACCAAACTCTTTCTTTAACCATTTAGTCAACAGATGACATTAATTTGTAACTTTTAATTAATGTTTCTTTTATCTTTCTAGCTTCTTAGTTGTTAATCTGTATTTCCTATGGTTGATATGGAAGTATATACATTGAGTTGCTAACCAGAGAATTGGCAATTAGAGCCCACCAGATGTGGAATGGGAGAGATATGAAGCATTCTACTTCCACAATGAGTTAACCTTCATAAAATCTTGTGGAATTTACATATGGTAATCCATTATATGTCTTTTGAGGAGGAAAAAAAAAACAAGTTCATAGGCTTGGATTGACACAATGTCAGATCAAACCCAAACCAATTTCCCTGCCAATGAGTCTTTTCCAACTCCCTACTAGTGTGTTGCCAGACACAGTTCCATGGAACAAATGGAAGGATGGAACACCTCTGGTCAAAGCAAAATCAATAAGCTTTGGTAAATGATGGTCTTAAAAAGATAAGAGAAAGCAATGGTTACTTGTGATTACTGTTGGGTTTCTGGAAAGGCAGGGAGGTGATTCACAGACAAAAGGGCCACACGAGTCCTTTAGTCTAAGGAGAAGCACTTTAAGCTTATCACTCACTGACCTTCAGAAGCTTTGAACCCAGCCTCCGAGTTATCTTCCTACCCAGATTCCACTGACGGAATCCAGTAGAACTATCTGATATGAACAAAGACCTGTCTATACTCATTGTAGGACATCTAGTTTTGGAAATTCTGTACTCTATACCAAGAAGAAGGAGCCCGGGTGGTGTAGTGGTTATAAGTTGGGCTATGATCTGCGTTGTCAGCAGTTCAAATCCCCCAGCAACCCTGAGAGAGACAGACTGAACTTTCAACTGCTGTTAAGTTGCAGTCTCAGAAACCCACAGTAGGTCAGAAGGGTCAGCATTGACTTATTGACAGTGACTTTTATGACTGGTTGATGCCAATATGAAACCCTCCAACTCATGCCTAGGTTGGAAGTCCACAAATGACCATGGTTATCACAGGAAAATAGCTATTGAAATCTTGACAATATATTCGTTTGTAGCTTTCCTCACCGAGGTCAGACATATGCTTCACATGAGATTATGAAAACTAAAAGGATTCAACCAATAATATATTTTTAGATAAATTGATAGGTTAATGTATACAAAGTCAGGCAGTGATGATGCATACAAGTTTCCTCTGATTCCTGAAGCCTTCCTCCCTGTCCCCCAACCATCATGGTCCCAACTCTACCTTGCAAATCCAGATGGACTGGAGAAGTCACACTGGCATAGAGGGGAGCTGGAGATATGGGGAAACCAGGATGGATGGGCCCCTTCGGGCCAATGGTTAGAGTGGAGATACTGGAA
>PVJH01019935.1:6372-42486 GCA_004026705.1 Nesogale talazaci | reverse complement strand
GACTCCCCAGGAGACAAGCAGGGCTGTCTATTCCTGTAAACAGTTAGAGACTTGGAAACCGGCAGGACGTGCTGTGAGTCAGCACATCGATGGCAGTGAGAACCGAGCTGCCGATCCCGAGGCTGTAATCTTCCTTTGCGGTGACATACAATGCACACGTCACACAGTTCAAGGGTGCCATCGTAGTAGGGAGAGTTGTATGATCATCAGCACCATCAACTTTAGAATACTTTCTCCTTTCTAGCAGCTATCGTTTAGCTCCCCACCGCCACCCCCCTGCCCCACACTCCTGTTGTCTCATTCTCACTGCCACGAAGTCAAGGCCGACCCACAGTGACGCTGTCAGACAGGGCAGAACGGGCCCTCGAGTCCCCTACATGGTAGCTGTATGTGGAGCAGAAAGGCCTTCTTTCTCCCCAGGAGTGGCTGGTGGTTTCAAAGTACTCATCTTTCAGGCCGAGCCTGACTTATAGCCACCGTGCCTCCTAACTAGTGTTCTCTATGTTCCTGCCTGGGTTCTAATGTCCGTTGCAGGGACTCCACTGAACTCACGGACAAACATCATGATCAATGAGACGATTGAGGAGGCTAGCCTGTTGTGACACCAGTGGGACATGCTCAGGGTAGAGTTGTTTATCAGGACATGTTATGTCAATGCGCTAGCGAGTGTTCAGAGAGTCTCCCTCTCTGCTCTAAGCCTCCATTCAAAGGCACTCAGCTCAAACTTCATGGGCCCACAAGCCCAAGGCCCTCCCCAATTAACGGCCGGGAGGCATTCCACTCTGCAAGCCAGCCCTCAGATAAACCTGGGCCCTAGGTGGGGAAGTCCATCATTCTTTTTCACTCTCGGGCTGCTGGTCCTGCTGCTGCTGCTTTGATGGCCCAGCTGTCACCTGGGTCCAGGAGGGTAACAGTGCAGGGATCTCATCCCCAAAGTATAGGCTCCACTCCTGGCTCTTACTGGTAATGAGACTCCCCTCCTGCTTCTCAGAGGGCTCATTTTAGACTGGTCAGGATGCAACGACTCACAGGAGAGCCCTACCGGTTTCTTCTCCCACCTTCGTACCAGACCCCTGCAGGGAAAGGCCCTTTGGTGGGACTTAGAGACTTTAGCTAGATGTGCCACCTTCAATCATTCACTACCCCTGCAATGTCCCTTGTTGTTCCCCAGTGCCATTGTGTCCAGTCCAGGCCACAGGGACCCTCTGCACAACAGAAGAAGCGCGATCCTGTCCCATGCCTCCTCACCACTGCTCCTGTGTGCACCCTTGTTGAGGTCACGGTGTCCATCCAGCTCAGGGAGGGTCTTGCTCTTTTCTGCCACTGCCCCTCCACTTTACCGAACACGAGATCCCCAGGGAACAATTATTGTGCCTAAGTGATGACCCATCCAGTTACTGTCTGTGTAGATTTACCTATTCTGGATTCCAGAATAGATAGAAAAGCATACAAAACAAGAAACAAACAAAAAGCCAATGACTGGAACAAAATAAAACAGAACTATCCCAAGGTCAAGGAAAGCAGGAAATAATGAAAACTGGAACAAATAGAAAACAGGCCAAGGAGAGGATCATGTGGGCTTCTCTCCTGTGTGACAATGCGAGCATCCCAACCACAGACCTGCCTTCCAACCAAGGGCTGAGCCTTTCCATCCTGCACCCCCAGAATCCAAACAACCAGGGACAGGGGAGTGTCTTCCCCGGGAATGCAGGATCCATCCAGGGTGGGCCATTCCAGGTGGGCGGCTTGCTGCCATGGACGTGGCTGGCCCCGCATGGCCCCCAATGTTGCAAATGACATGAGAACATGCCCCCTGTGGGCACGCCCACCTGGGGCCTGAGCCAGAGACCCAGGGAGGAAAGGGACGGGGTGGGCAGCACTTCAGACGGAGTGGATAATAGAGCCAGAGAACAGAATGAAAATTTATCTTCCTCTTATTTTTCACCCCTGTCTTGGATTAAAAAGCTCTCCAGCGTGGAGCCTCTGATTCATGGCTTGGCTATTCTTTTACGTGGAGTTCCCTAAATATTTTGTAGCCAGCTCCGACTTGGAAACGCAGTCTTTGAAATATCTTTGCTTGACCGAGAGGCCCCCCGTGACATCGGAATAATGATGATCACATACTTTGCATTTCTCGCGAAGTCTATTGGAACACTATCAGTCACGCTGGCCGCGCCGACAGAGGTGATTTACAGGGGAGGCTCCGTCCCGCCCTAATGCACTGTGCTGCCATCTACCTCCCAGCATAAGCTGAGAGTCCTTTGCACTGGGCTGCCACGGGGTTCGGAGGCAGCTTTCCCTCTTGAGTGCTTTATGTACTTCCCCCAAACTCTGCTTGTTGCTGGACTGATGAGCCCCAGAGAGGGACTGTCTGGTGTCTGGAGACAGTGAACTAGGAGAGTGATGGATGCGTCCTGTCCCAGCATGAGTGTGGGCATCCCTACATACCCCTTGCCCTGCCAATGTGGTGGCGTGTCTCAGACATGGAAGCTTCCTTCTGCTTGTGACTGTATCTCAGAGTCTGGGTAGGCCTGATCCTTCCTAAGGTGTGTCCCTTTTTTAAGAATAAATAATCCTACCAGATATCAACAACATTGGTGTTGTATTTATATGACTGCCTGGAAAGCTTTGAAGGATGAAACCAAGATGCAATATGATCTGTTGTGTCTAGAGGATTCTAGCTCACAGGGACCCTATGGGAGAGAAGAGACAGATCCCCACTGCTTTTAGAGTGACATGTTCCCATGGACACAGTCAGTCACATCTCTCTGGGTCCCAACTCTGTCTGTTTGATGAGCAGCCTGGGGCCTCGACCACTGTGCCAGCAGCACTGTTTGCATGAGGAAGAGGAGGTGTAATTGAGACTCAAGGCTCAGTGGGTCACACTAGAAGGACCTATTGACCTTGCCAGTGCCTGGATACTAGGACAGGAGTTTAGATATTTTCTTTTTAAATAGTTGGAGTCCCTATTACAGCGATTTTTAAAAAGGGACTCCCACCATTTCCCAGGCTGTGCTCTCGACTGCCATGACGAAAGGCTGATGGCCCCAACTCAACCAGCAGCTGCCCAACCAGGGCCTGACCATCGGCGTCCTCGAGCACAGGGAACTGGGGGAACCTCATGGGCCTTTTCTGGTCTGACTGCAGGAGCTTGTGAGAGCATCAGAAACCGCAGAGTCAAGCCAGACACCGCAAACTCTCGGGGGGACAGACACAGTGCCAGGCTATGCCCGGGCGCCCAGCAGACCCTGGAGGGGAACATGCATCTAATCCTCTGCCCTCTCCCCACTCCCCTTGTGGTTGAAAGGATGGTTCAGACTTCAGCCCCCAGAACTGGGAAGAATCCAGTCCTGTCCTTGAAAGTCCCTCATCCTGGACGATGTCAGACCCTGACAAAAAAAACCCTGCCCACAGACCTCCAGACCCACATCTGAGCTTGTACATTGTTACTGGAGCAAACAGACTTGGCATTCTCCCCCCCATGGATTTGAACTGCCAGACTTGCAGTCAGCAGCCCGACACCTAACCTGCAGTGCTACTGGGGCTCCTATCTGTCTGTGTCTGTGGTCTGTCAGGACCTGATCTGAAGGCTTCTGCAAAAAGCTCAGAGGCAGGCTTTTTCATACTCAGTGGAAGCCTCCTGTAGGGGGGTGGGGGGTGGGTAACCTTCTATGGGCACAGGAAGAGGGAACAGCAGGTGTCTGGAGAGGTAGGGAGTGGAGAGTGGGTTAGAGTCCAGGGAACCCTAGGAGTACTCCTGCAGAGTCCCCATCCCTGGCTGGGACTCTCCAAAGCTGCTGTATTTTCTCACAGCCTGGTGTCCCCTTGATGTCCAGCTCTGGGTCACCTGGGTCCCTTCCTTGCCAGGAGTCCCCATGGTCCTGGGTTGCATGGAAGACCTTACATGGCCTGTGCCACCACCAAGTCTGTGCGTGCATGTGCAGCCCTGTCTAGCCTGCTTGTCCATGACTCCAGGGTCATGACCAGACACCTTGGTGGTCCACCTACACCCAAAGATGCCCACACACACAGACAGAGGGGTCAAGACACCAGGAAGTAGTCTTGGTGAGACACAAGCCAATCCATAGCAGAAGCCCTCCTAAGGAAGAAGGCATTCGGGGTGTACAGTGGGTGCAAGGGGACCAGGCATCAGGTGCAAAGGTTCTAGGTAGACTGTCTTGCTCAAACATCTTCCGTCTGACCTAATCGTGAGCCATGTCCTTGAGACCTACAAAACGATTGGGTGAGGGTTGTTGGTAGGATCGGTATCAAGCCAACCTAACTCCTAGTGACCTCGCACACAAGCCAGTGAAACGTGGCCAGGTGGGGCTATGCACAAAAGATTCCACCAAAAGATCAGGGAGCACTTCCAATGCAAGCATATACATGGCGCCTTGTAGACCCTTGTAGAGAGTTAAGAATAGCTGTGGTCTTGATCAGGAGGGTCCTCACTCCCATGACAAAGAAGAAGAACCAGGGGCCAGAAATCCCTGTGCTGAGAACCTCCTAGACCCCGCTGTCGCTGCTCCTCCCTCCTCTGACAGAAAGGAAGAGACAGAGAGGGGAGCTGCCACACTGAGGATGCCAGGAGGCAGTGGACGCTTGGGACCTACAGGCTAGGGCTGCTGGCCCGCAGACAGACCTCGGGAGGCAGGCATCTTCAGTCTTATAGAGTGGGATGTCTTACGTCATGTATCCATGCGGCGGAAGAGCTCAGCATCGAGTGTACAAGCAGAGCGAGGCAGAGCCAGAACAGAGCAGTGGTCATGACCTGGGGCTGAGGTCCAAAGCCAGGTCCTGAACAAACTTCCCAGCCCTAGAGAGAGGGCTCAGGGACAGTACACAAGGAGCAGCTGTCCTGATGGAAGCCGTGTGTCTTGAGCCATTCCTGCTGGTTCCAGGTGGATCCTGATGCTGAATTGTGACCCATCCTTTCCCCAGTGTGGCAGTTTCTTCATCTGCTGTCAATTTGAGACTCAAGAGTGAAGGGGTGAAGTTTAGTCTATCCATCAGGGCATAGCTTGATGACCTCATTCTGAGGCATTAAGGAGATAAATAGGTTGCTGGAGGCAGGACACAGGCTCACTCCCTGAGAGACATTCCTGACCAAGAGTCTGATGGAATTACGATAATGTAGCCAGAGCCCTGGGGCTAAAATGCTTCTACCACCACTGGATCCACAAGACTTTCCACCCACTGGCTCATGATCTTCCTGCATTCAGTGGCATTGCATGTGCTGTATGAGTCTAAAGAGGAGTTTATAGATTGGTACTGGGGCTATGAGCTAATACTGGACTTATGGACTTCATCTGAACCGGGCTGGGATTTTTTTTAATGTACCATTGCTCTTTGATATAAAGTTCTCTCATACACATAGGAATCTTTCTGAATTTCTATCTCTAGTCTACCCAGACGAACATACCCTGTCAACTCCATCATCCCCAGTCGGGTCAGGAGTCATGTGTGGTCATAGCAACAGACAATCAAAGCCCACAGAGCAGAGGAGAGTGCCATGGGAGGGACATCTGGTGTCAGGAAGAAAGGACTAACAGGTGGGTGGGGATGCGTCTGAGCGACATCACATAGGAGTGAGACCTGGCCTGATGCTGATGGTGATGTTCAGTTTCTCCCAGAAGACAGAGGGGTTCAAGTGCTGTTACTCCTGCCACCTCACAGTGGGGGTTGCACCTGGAGTTCTTGAAGAGCTGCAAGGAGGTGAGTGTGCAATCTCCTAAGCAGTGATGATGATGAGGTGACAGGTTTGGGTTTAGCACCTCATAGGTTATTGCTGGGATCTGGCAGGTTCTCAGACAAGTCCTTCACCGGGCTCCCCTGGCTGCCTCTGGGAAGAGACTAGGAAGATCAGGGCCTGCAGTCAGGGAGTTTCAGCTGGAACAAGGTCCACCACTGCCCCACACACCTGCTTCTCCTGTGTATTCTGAGCCATCCTCATGGACCCCACACCCTTTGTGCTAGTCTGCTCCGGGAAAACATGAGACAGTGGAAGGAAACCAGGTAGGAGGGAAATAAGGACAGAGGGAGAAGGCAGAAGTGGTCAAAGGACGGAGGGAGGAAGGGTAGATAGAAGATCTAGAGGTGAGTAAGGACGGGAGGAGGGCTAGAGAAAAGGTAACCATCTGTCGTACCTCCCAAAGACTTTGTCTGATCTTCCTTCTCCTCCTGTGATCAAGGAAGGCACCAGCAGACCTGGGGGACACTAGATACTTTGCCTAAGACCAGGGCTTTCACGTGGACCTTCCATCCAAGACACCTGGCTTCTGTTTATGACCACCTCCAGTTTCCAAGGTCCAGAGCATCACTGGGTCCTTGAAGACCACTTCCAGGCCCAGATTGTGACACCCCACCAACACCATCTAGTCCTCAGTGACATCCTGGGGAAAGATGGTGCATCAGTGAGGACTGGGACCACTAGGTGCCCACAGTCAGCGTTGCCCCTGAGTCCCCATTATTGTCTCCTCACCAAACACCAGTGACATGAGAGAGCAAGGCCAGGCACAGAACTGAGAGCGCTGATGGAAATAGCAGATGAGGAGACCGGGTCGGACACTGCAGAACAGGAATGCACCTATAGCTTCGTTCTGGTCACCTTCATAAGGTCATGTCTTCTGAAGCCTGCAGGGTTCCCCTGCTGTCTGGAAGAGTCGGGGCCTCGGTAAGAATGCTCATCCTCCACAGTAGGCATGGCCCTGTGACAGTGGGAGAGCAGCCCCTCATAGAGCACCAGCAGGACTGTGTGACTCGCACCACGTGTTTGAAGTCATCCTTGCCTGGGACAGTCCAGGTGGTGTTCCTGAAGTGTCAGCTTGGTGGTTTGTGATCCTCTGATGTGTGGCTGTGGTTATGGTTCCCTCGCCTTTGTGCCTACTCATAGGGACACTGTGCACAAAAGAAGGACACACAGCCTGGTCCAGCGCCATTCCCACCATGGTTGTCAAGTTGAAGCCCATTGGTGCAGCCACTGTGTCAATCCATCTTGTTGGAAGTCTCCCTCTTTTTGGCTGCACCCTCTCTTCACCAAGCATGATGGCCATCTCCAGGGATTGGTCTGCGCTGACAGCCTGTCCAAAGCACGTGAGAAGTCTCACCACCCCCATTTCTATGGCGCATTATGGCTATACTTCTTTCAAGACAACTGTATTTGTTCTTTTAGCAGTCCATGGTACTTTCAATGGGTTCTTCAGCACCCCAATTCGAATGCACCCATCATTAGGTCATACTCATTCGATGTCTAACTTTTGCATGTATATGAGACGATTGAAAATACTGATTCGGTCAGGAGCTTTACAGTCCTCAAAGAATCAGCCTTACTTTTCAACACTGTAAAGAACTGTTGGGCCGCAGATGTACCCAGTACACATTGTGATCTCCTGACTGCTGCTTCTGTGTGCACTGATTGTGCACTCGAGCAAGACGGAATTCTCCACATCTTCCATCTTTCCCCCATTTGTCTTTGATCATGAGGTTCCTTAGTGCTCCAGCGTGAGGATTTTGATCTTCTTTACATTGAGTTGTGATCCATGCGGGAGGCTGGAAGCCTTGACCTTCCTCAGCAAGGGATTCAAGTCCTCCTGGCTTTTAGCAAGCTTGGTTGGGCCATCTGCACATGACACATGGAGTATAGCCGTCCTCCAATCCTGATGCTCATTCTTCCTCGTAGAATCCAGCTTCTCTGCTGACTTTCTCCGCATACAGATTGACCAAGTATGGTCAAAGGATACAACTCTGACACACACACCTTTTTAAAATATTGAACCAAACATTGTACCCTTGTTCTGTTCACACCACCTCTTCTGCATACACAGGTTCTACATGGACACCATTGAATGTTCTAAAGTTACCATTTTTCACAAGACTAATTATAATTTTCTATGATCAACATCATTGGATGTTTGGGCATAGTTAATCAAGCATGATTAAACATCTTTATGGTAACCCCCCTTTTCAGTGAAGACCCACCTGTTATCAGCAATGATATTCACTGTTCTATGTCCACTTCTGAATTCAATCTTAATCTCCCTCAGCTCCCTGTCAATGTACTGCTGCAAACCCTTGTTGGATAATCTTCAGCAAAATTTTACTTGCATGCACTATCAATTATATTATTCTATACCTTTATTTGGAATGAGTACAAAGATGGATCTCTTCATGTCAATTGGTCAAGTAGCTGTCTTCTAAATTTGCTGGCACAGACAAGTGAGTGTTTCCAGCACTTCATTGACTTGGGGAAACATTTCAATTGGTGCTCCATCCATTCCTGGAGCCTTGTTTTCACTAATGCCATTCATGCACCTTCACCTTCTTCCTTTGGTGTCTTTGGTTTTTGAACATACACTAACTATTGGCATTGCTGAATGTCAATTACTTGTTCTTAATGCAGTGACTGTGTGTATGTTTTCTGACTTTCATTGATGGTTCCCCAATGATTCAGCCTTTTGCCTATAGATTCTTTCAACATCTCAACTAGAAGCTTGGTTTTTATTTCCCCTTTAGTTATTTCAGCTTAACATAGGTTGAGTGTGTTAGTCCAGGAAGACCAGAGAAATAAATCCATAGACACGTATATGGGTATAAGGAAGAGGTTTATATACAAGAGCAGTTGAGTATTGAGAAAGCATCCCAGCCCAGTCCAGATCAAGTCCTATATTAGCCCATATGTCTGATACCAATCTATAAAGTCCTCTTGAGAATCACAAAATACATGCGGACTTGCGGGTAGATGGCAGCTGAGTGACATCCACCAGAGGAACTCAGCTGAGATCAGCCTAGGAGAGCAACTGAAAGAGACATTCAGCACTGCTGAGTGGCAGGAGGAACATCATAAAGATAAGTAGGTACAGATTCACAGGATTTTGAGGTGCTGGAATCTTTTGGCTTACCACAGTGAAGCCCAGCTAGGATTTGGCCCTAGCCCCACCACTGTCTGCCACTGTCTCCACCAGAGCTGCTACCAGGACCATTGGAGCTGGCAAAGGGGCTTTAGCTCATCAGAGCCACAGCTTGCTGCCAGCACAGGGCAGAGATTGAACCCTTGCAGCCCCATGCTCCAGGATCAGGGTTCAGCTATGTAATTATTTTGGTTTCCCTCATTTTTCTCTAAACCGCCCCCCCCCCACTGTTTCAGCAGGCTTGGTTTCTTGGTGTTTTTTCCTCCTGGTCTTTTGGCCCACACCCCATTGTGGACCTTCAGACCACTACCCTTAGCCTGAGGCAATTACAGCTGCTATACCCAGCTGGGAGAGCCCCATCCACTTCCATGTAGCCCGAGGCTGGAGAAGCCCATCCACCCTCCAGCTGGGTATTTTCCACCCAATTTCATACAGGTGATCTGCCTAATCTGGGCAGTTCTGCCCACTGTTCACAGTACTCTACGCAGGACTGGGTAGCCCGCTAGCCTTCTGTGGTGTTTCCATTGCAGCGGATACCTGTGTACCCCCTGCAGTGCCCGAGGCTGCTGTGGGCTGCACCATCATGGCTGCTAGTGAGATTGTGCAGTGCAACACCATCCTTGTGGGTCCACAACAATCCAACCCATGGTCTCTGAGAGGTCCATCCAACTTGCCCTCCAAATAAGAAAATACTGGTTCACTAGGGAAAGAGTGAAGACAAAAGAGGATAAAGTAGTAGGCTAATTCCGTAGTGAAATTAATCACAGGAAGTTGGAAGACACATTCCGACAAGTCTCCCAGTGAGAGCCAGTGCTCTCTGAGCCCCTGGAAAACAGCACTTGCCTCCTCAAAAACTACACAACGCAAACAGCAATCAGCCCCCAAAGCCTAAATTAAAAAAAAAAAACAGAAGAAACAAAAGGCAATGGCAGAAGATGCCCTGAATCTAATGGCATGCATAGAAGAAGCAGACATTGATGTGTCACAGAAGGAATTTCAGAATGCTGCTTGAAGTCATACAGGATGTGAGGGAACAATACAGAAAAAAGATGAATTGATGAATAAGATAAAGTTCATACACCAAGGGGAACTACAGGAGCTTAGGGATGAGATAATAAAAACCTTCAGCAGGCTCACGGACTTTGCAAATCAACTGGAGGAAGCTGAAAACTGGATCAGTGACCTAGAAGATAGGCAAGTGGACTTTAACAAATGCAAACAAAATTCTAATAAAATCATCAGAGAAACTGAAGAAAATGTAAGAGCTATGTCTGATGATATGAAGAGGAGCAGCATTAGAATGATTGGTCTACCAGAGGAAGACACAAAAAAGAAATCATCAGCGACAATATTCAGAGAATTCTTGGAGGAAACTTCCCCAGCTTAATAAATGAACACCAGGCAACCATTCAGGAGGCTGAAAGAACACCAGCTAGATTGAATCCCAAGAAGAAGTCACCAAGACACATAACAATTAAATTATCCAACTTTGAGGAAAAGGAGAAAATCATGAGAGCAGGGGAAGCAATCATGTATAAATGTTCCCCAATAAGAATATGCTCAGACATACAAGCAGACATGATGAAGAAGAGGAGAGAGTAGAGTAATATTTTCCCCAAAAAATGAAGGAAAAATACTCTACCCAGCCAAATTATCTATCAAGATAGATGAAGAAGTAAGAGTTTTTCCAGACAAGGAAAAACTCAAAGAATACACTAGAAGAAACTCAGCCCTACAAAGGATCTTTGCTGACCCAGTATGGGCACAAGAACAGCATTCATCAAGCATAAATAAAAGAACACCACATAGAACAACCTCACACAGGGGCAACAAAGAGAAAACAAACCCCCAAATAAGAATGGCTAAGGGGTAGAAAGAAATCAAGATTGATCAACCCTCATAAACACATGCACAACACACTGAAAAGAAAGGGAGGTAGGGAAAAACCCAACCCAAAAGGTATAAGCTGACATCACATATTCCACAGTTGGAGATAATAACCATAAATATCAATGAGACTAACAAACCTGCTTAGAAAACACAACCCCTCAATCTACTGCTTACAGAAGTCACATTTCAAGACTATAGACAAAAATAGGTTGAGAATCAAAGGCTGGAGAAAGGCATACCAAGCAAATAACAATTCAAAAAAAAAGCAGAGGCAGCAATCCTAATCTTGGATAAAATTGAACTCAAAGTGCAAACCATAAAAAGAGATAAGGAGAGACACTATATAATGCTCAAGAGAATGGTAGACAATGAACCAATAAGAATTTTAAACATATGTTCCCAGAATGGGAGACCAACTGATTACGTGAACCGAATAGTCCAAAAGATGAAAAAAGAAATCACAGCATCAACAATTATAGTGGGTGACTTCAATACACCACTCTCTGAAATAGACAGATGACAGGGAAAGAAACTCAACAAGGAGTCTAGAGAAGTTTTGTTGGCAACATTTTTTCTCAAGTGGGTCATTTTTCAATTGTTTTTCACAAAAATATTTTCTGGTGGATGACATCACTTCTATTTTAGATTATGCTTTATCTTAGAATACAGAAAATAAAAACATTACACAGATGAGATAATCCAATATAAAATTACAAATTTATTATCATCAAACCTATATTTACAACTTGAAAGAAATCATAAAATGTTAGCAGAAAGCTAAACACTATGTAAATAAAATGAACTATTTAATTAAAAACATTTAATCTTTTAATGACCTCCAGAATGCTATAAGATTTGAGATATTTGGGTGATAATTCATTGTTGTTTTTTGTTTGTTTGTTTGTTTGTTTGGGCATCACTGCCTGTGGTGGTCGTGGGCGTTACCCAGTGCCGCTCCTGAGAGGAGCCGCTGTATTTGAACTGCCACGCCCGCGGACTGCAGTCCCACAATCAACCACTTACATCACTGGGGCTCACTTACGCCACCGGGGCTCAGCCCCATTGATAATTCATTGTTTTTAAAAGAATTTGTGATTCTGAATTTTTGTTAACCTGTTTAACAATAAATTGAGAATGAATTTCATTTGGGAAAATACCTGTTCACATGAGTAGCTGGACCCAAAAGCTGGTAGGAAAACGAAATCACCTTTCTTTATCAAAGAAAACTTGGAAAGATGGGATGCCCAACTTGCAGCTATCATGCTTAAGTGATTTTCATCAGTGGCATCAAGTTGTCTTCTTCTTTTGGGCGGGGGGCATCACTGCCCTCTGGTGGTCATGGGAGCTACCCAGCCTTGCTCCCGGAGAGCCGCCACTGAATTTGAACCACCAAACCCGTGGACCGCAGTCCCGCATTCAACCACTATGCCACCGGGGCTCAACCCAAGTTGTCTTCCTAAAACCTTGATATTGTCTGTCCATATTGCTGAGTTTTTGAAGTCAATTAACTCTGTATCCAGATTTTTTATTTGAAGGAAATTGAAATATTGCAGGTCCAATTCGTTGTCCTCCATTTCACCAGGCATTTTTTTATGAAACAGAATATAAGACCCTGGGCTTTAAAGTTTTGAAATCTGGTTTCAAATTCTCTTTGAATGGCTTCTATGTAAGTTTTAAGCATATCTACTTCTGCATTTGTGTTTTCCTTATGAGTTTTTACTAAAGGAAATATTTAAATGCTTGTTTCACTAAGTCATCGCAGAATAGAACTATCTTACAACAAAAATTTTCCATTCTTCATAAAGTTTGAGAATTGTCTGTTCCTTGTCCTGTAAGTGCACATTGAAATCATTGAAATTATTAGTACTATCTGCTAAGAATTTTAATTTAGGAAGTCAAGTTTTATTTTTTTAGCTGAGGGAAACTTTCATTGATTTAACTCATAAATATTTCAATTGCATCAATGCATTCCACAAATTGATTTAGAACCTTTCCTCTGCTTAATCAGAGAACTTCAGTATGCATTAAAAATCACTATATTCACTTTCAATTTCTTCTAAAAATATTTTAAATTTTCTGATTCCAGGCAGAATGAGCAATAATTGTGCTGGTAATTTTAGTCACTATGTTCATCACTTCCTTTAACTGTTTTGTTTGCACATAAGTTTTCTTCATAAATTATACAACGGGATAAAAGTAATGGTCTTCCAAGTTCCTTCTGCAATAGGTTTACAGAACCAGCATGCTTTCCTAACATTGCTGTAGCCCCATCAGTTGTGAAAGAAAATATTTTTTTTCTTCAAATTAAAAACCATTTTTGAATTTAATGAATTCTTGAACTTTCTTTAAAATATCAACATCTTTTGTAGTACATAACGTTCGTGAAAGTGCACACAACTCTTCATGGTTACCTGGAGAATCAATAACTCCATAGTGATCAAACCTTGTAAGCCTTGCAATGTTATTTATGTCAGTACTTTCATCCACAGACAAGTCCAATGAGATCTACCTCATTTAATCAAGCTATGCATATTGCTTTTCATTTGTTCTGCTCATCTTGAAGAAGACAGCCACCGACAGCCACATGCTGATGGCTGTTTCACCAAATCGAAAGTCCCATGGCGCAGCGATTGCCATCGACTGCCAGCCACCACCATAAATCGAAAGCACCCACTTTAATTCATTGGCAAGAATACCTACCGATCATCATAATTAAGAATTATTTACTGGGTCACTAAAATTTTCCTACTTGGTCACTAGGTGACCAGCGGGTCATAGGTTGTCGACCACTGATCTCAACACTACAACTAGACAATTTGACTTGATAGATATCTACAGAGCTTTTCATCCAAATACAAAAAAATCATTCTTTTCAAGCCCATATGGCACATATTCAAAGATAGAACACATGTTGGGGCATAAGGTGAATCTACATAAATTTAAACACATTGACATAATACAGACCTCTCTCTCTCAGACAACTGTGTCATAAGGCACAGTTAATCAATAAATAGTTAATAAATCAATAAAAAGAAGATGAAAACAAGAGCAAATAATTGGAAGATGAATAACTCTCTGTTGCAAAAGGAATGTGGACTGGCCCAGATCAGAGATGAAATTAGGGAATTTCTAGAAACCAATGAAAATGAAAATGCAACATACCAAAACTTATGGGACACAGCAAAAGCAATAACCAGAGGAAGTATCATAGCAATACATGGACACCTGAAAAAAGAAGAGCAACTCATAACTCATATGCTGACACAAAATTTACAACAGCTAGGGCAGACAATCTGACTAATAGCAAAAGAAACGAAATAATGAAAATGGGAGCTGAGATTCAGGAGAGAGAAAATAAGAAAGCAATGCTGGTTCTTTGAAGGGATTAACAAAATTGACAAACCACTGGCAGACTTAACTAAAGAAAAGAGGGAACAAATTTCAATAGCAAGAATGACGGATGAAAGCGGAAACATTACAACTAACCCTAATGAAATCAAAAGGATGATTACACCATACTACAAAGGACTGTACTCCAATGAATTCAACAACTTGGAAGACATGGAAAAATTCTTGGAAAAACAGTCCCTCCCTAGACTATTCCCAATGGATGTCAAGAATCCCAACAGACCCATAGCAATAAACTAAATAGACAAAGTTATCAAGGGATTACCAACAAAAAAAATCACCTGGCCCACATGGTTTTACAGGAGAATTTTACCAAGCATTCAGGGAGAAACTGACACCAATCCTACACAAACTCTTCCAAACATAGTAAAAGAAGACAAATTCCCAAACTCCTTCTATGAAGCTAGTATAACACTGATACTGAAACCAAGCAAGGATCCCACAAGAATTGAGAACTATAAACCAATATCCCTAATGAACATTGATGCAAAAATCTTTAATAAAATACTGGTCAATAGAATGGACAAAATATATAAAACAAATAATTCACCATGACCAAGTGGGGTTCAGACCTGGGGTGCAGGTTCATATATGAACATATATTACCAACTTCAACATATGAAAGACCATCAGTATCATTTGCCACATCCACATGAATAACTGTAAGAGCCGCATGATAATATCTGTAGATGCAGAAAAAGTTATTGACCACATCCAACACCAATTTCTGTTTAAGACACTCAAGAAGATAGGAATGAAAGGAAAATGCCTCAAGACAATACAAGCTATATATGAAAAGCCAACAGCCAACATGGTAGTCAATGGGAAAAAAATGAACACAATCCCACTGGAAAAGTGGACCAGTCTCTTGTCCCCACTCTTATTTACTATTGTACTGCAGGTTTCGGTTAAAGCAGAAGGCAAAGAAAAGACATCATTTGCCTAGGGAAGGAAGAGGTGAACTATCGTTATTTGCAGATGATATGATTTTATGTATGGAAAATTCCAAAAGCTCCCAAAGGGGAGTGCTGGAAGTAATAGAGAAGTGTGGCAGAATAAAAGATCAGCATTCACAAGTCTATCAAACTGCTATGCACATCAGATAAGACCACAAAAGAGGAGATAAAAAGTGGTATCCCTCACAATAGCCAAGCAGAAATGGAAATACCTTGGGATATACGTGACAAAAAAAAAGATCTATATGAAGAAAATTACAGAACACTATTACAAGAAACCAAGAGTGACTTCAACAAATGGAAGAATACCCCATGCTTATGGATTGGAATACTCAATATAATAAAAATGTCGATTCAATCCAAGGTACTATATAAGTTTAATGCAATTCCAATACAATTGCTCTCATCTTTCTTCAAAGAAGTGGAAAAAATGATTACCAACTTCATATAGAGAGAAAAGAAACCCAAAATTAGCAGAGAACTCCTCAAGAAGAAGGACACCATGGTAGGGCTTGCTTTATCTGTCAAAACAGCATGGGATTGGTATAATGATAGAAACTCAGACCAATGGAAAAGAACTGACAACCCAGAAACACAACTGACAGCATACAGACATCTGATCTTTGATAAGGGCCCCGAAATATCAAATGGGAAGCAGATGTCCTTTTCAGCAAGAGATGCTGGAAAAAATGGGTATCTACCTGCAGAAAAATGAAGTAAGACCCTTACCTCACTCTGTGCATGAGAATAAACTCAATGTGGATCACAGATCTCGAAATAAAACCCCAAACTATTAGGGCTATCAATGAGGGAATTGGGGCCAACTTGAGAACTTTGGCACAGAGATTACATAGGCTGTGTTAGTCCAGGTAGACTAGAGGAACAAATTTCATAGAAATGCTATAGATATAGGAAAAGGTTTATATATACAAGAGGAACAGGACATTGAGAAAACATCCAAGCCCAGTCCAGTTCAAAATCCTAAGTCTTATACTAACCCATTTGCCTGAAATCAGTCTATAAAGTCTCCTTCCGACTCACGAAGTCACAGGTCAGGGGGTGTAGAATTCCGGCTCTGGCAGGGGTCTCCACATGGCTCCTTGCTTCCAGGGTTCAGGGTCCATCAACAGCAGAAGAAACTCTTCGCTGGCAGAGGTCTCCATGTGGCCATCCCAGCTTCAGAGGTCTGGCTCCATCAGGGCAAAGCTGTGTTGTCTCTCCGCCAGCTCCTTCAGCTTCTCGGATGCTGCCATCTTGTCTTCTTTGTGATTAATCGTCTCTGAAACTAACTCCCAACAACTGGGGAAGATAGCGTCTCATCTTCACGAGGGAAATATCGCGAGATTTCCCAGGAGTCTCAGGTGAAAGCCATGCCCACACAGAGGCCTCATCAGCTACTCAATGGCTTTCTCCA
Organism: Nesogale talazaci; assembly: GCA_004026705.1. Lineage (NCBI taxonomy): Eukaryota > Metazoa > Chordata > Mammalia > Afrosoricida > Tenrecidae > Nesogale > Nesogale talazaci. The sequence goes on along the minus strand of PVJH01019935.1, from coordinate 25,912 downwards.
GATTAACAGGCTAGACTCCACCCCTACATTTCTATCATAAAATTAGCATAAGCACATGACTGCTACATAGGCTACCAGAAATAGGGAAGAACACAAACACAGAGGAGGCACAAATTGATGAGTGGGATATACTGAAGATAAGACACCTGTGTACATTGAGAGAATTCACCAAAAGAGTAATAAGAGAGCCCATGGACTGGGAAAACATCTTTAGCAATGACAAATCAGATAAAGGCCTTATTGCTAAAACTTCAATACTCTGATTTCTTCCAAAAAGAGCAAAACTAGCTGTCCATTGAGGAGGTGAGCAAAGGACATGAACAGAAGTTTCACAGAGACAGAAATCCAATAAACATATGAGAAAATATTCCTGATCATTAGCCCTTAGAGAAATGCAAATCCAAACAGTGAGATACCACCTAACTCCCTCAAGGATAGCCCAATTCAAATAATCAGAAAGCAACAAGTGATGGAGGGGTTTGGTGGAGAAAGGAACTTTCATCCACTGCTAGTCGTCGTGTTAGCTATGTACAGTCCCTATGGAAATGGATTTGGCAATATCTAAAACAGATGGAAATTGAGCTACCATATGACCCAGCAATCCCCCTACTGGGCATATACCCAGAAGAGGCAAGCAGCAAGCTATGACCAGACATCTGTGCTCCAATGTTCATCATGGCACAGGAGTTGGAAACAACTGGAATTTCCATCAACTGATGAATGGATTAAAAAGCTGTGGTAAATGCATACAATGGAATACTATGCATTGCTGAAAAGCACTGATGAACACATGAAGCACATCACTGCATGGGAAGAACTGAAGAAAATTATGCTAAGTGAAGTAAGCCAAGCGCAAAAGAACATGTACAACATGAGACCGTTGAAGTAAGCTTAAAAAATGCAAAGGGGGGCATAGAAAAAAGTTACTGTATACAAAAATTCCTGGGGGGAGGCCCAGGTAGTATGTCAGTGGAGATCAAATCCAGAACTACATATGGTAGCCAACAACATGGGGGTAGGGAAGATGATGATGTGTAGAGAGGGAATGGGGTATTAAACCACTCAAGGGGAACATACTATTTATATATCCACAGGGAAAGAAGGACCAAACTTAAACTTGGCTTTCCAGGATGTGAATGCAACATGACAGCATGGAGTGGGAAGTCAGTGGAGGTGTCTGAGGGCCCAATCCCAATCCCAACTACCTGGACAGCTGCCTCTGCCTCCAGGGGAGTTTACCTTGGAGGTCAGAACTAAAACTGCAGGTTGGGAAGTGGGACATGCCTGGCCAGAGCACATGAGAACAAATGAAGGGGGATGAAGAGAGAATGGAGTGCATTCTGGCCTATTGATCTTTGAGGATGATATTCTCACTCAGAACAGTCAATGCACAGAGAAGACCATATGGCCGGCCCCACTATGAAATACGGCATCCCTTGCTGACCCAAGGCCCCACACTGATAACAATGGAGAAGGAGGGTTGGGATTGTACCCTGTCTGAAAACATGGAAAACCACAGAAAAGCACTAAGGGCATGCAACAGCATGGTGTTCCCAAGGGAGTGCCAAAGATATACTTTGGGGCCAGAGTGTGGCATCTCATTGGACTCAACCAGAGGACACTCCTGGAGGTCAACGAACAGACCTTGAACTATTTACAAGTTTTCATTTTGTTACACACACACACACACACATATACATATATATATATATAAATTATATGACATTGAAGTTTTTTTGTTGTTATCATCATTTCATTTTCCTTGGTTGCTTCATCTTGGGATGCCTGGGTTTTTTTTGTATGTATTGTTATCTCTGCAGGTCTATCTAGATAAGACAGGCTGAATGAACAGTCTGGAGGAGAAAACAATGGGACTGATGGTTCTGGGGGATGGTGCATGGGAGATGGGGAGGAAGCTGAGAGGAGGTGGTGTTTACCAACCCAGGGATAAGGTAGCAACAAGTGATTCAGAATCAGTGATAAGGTGGGTGTGAGAGGCCTGATAGAGATTGATCAAGAGTAATGCAACAAAGAGAAAATACTGAAACACAAATGGAGGCTGAGCATGACAGGGAAGTAAAAGGAAATCGAGGAAAAAATTGGGGGATAAAGGGCATTTATAGAGGTCTAAATATAGGCATGTGCATGGGTGAATATATTTATATATGACGATGCAGAAATAAACCTATGTGCATATACTTGTAGGGTTAGAATTAAGACAGCAGGTGGGCATTGGGCCTCCACTCAAGTACTTCCTCAATGCAAGAACACTTTGTTGTATTAAATTGGCATTCCATGATGCTCACCTTCCTGACATGATCACTGAAGACAGAGGTGTGCATAAGCAAAGGTGGTGAAGAAAGCCAATGGTGCCTGGCTATCAAAAGATGTAGCATATGGGATCTTAAGTGCTTGAAAGTAAACAAGCAGCCATCTAGCTCAGAAGCAACAAAGCCCACATGGAAGAAGCACACCAGCCTGTGGGGTCACAAGGTGTCAAAGGAATCAATTATCAGGCCTCAAAGAGCTAAATATCATAACATTGTGTGCCCACCTTCCTGATAGGCTCTCTGATGACAAATATGTGCATAAGGAAAAGTGGTGAAGAAAGCTGGTGGTGCTCGGCTATCAAAAGATACAGTGTTTGGGGTCTTAATGGTAAAGGTCTTGAAAGTAAACAAGTGGCCACCCAGCTCAGAAGCAACAAAGCCCACATGGAAGAAACACACCAACCTGTGTGTGGAAGGTGTGGAAGGGATCAGATATCAGACATCAAAGAACAAAAAATTATTTCATTATAAATGAGGGGGAGTACAGATTGGGGACCCACAGCCCATCAGTAGGTGAAGCAATATCCCCTTACAGAGGGATTGCAGGGAGGAGATGAGCCTGGCAAGGTGCAGTGTAACAATGAAGAAATATGCAACTTTCCTCTAGTTCTTAAATGCTTCTTTCCCACCATACCCCACTATCATTATCCCCCCCCCCCATATACTACCTCACAAATCCAGCCAGACCAGGGGATGTACATGTTTCCAGGAGATGTAAACATGGGGAACCCAGGAAAGATGATCCCTTCAGGACCAGTGGTGAGAGTGGTGATACAGGGTGAGTGGAAGAAAGGTGGGGTGGAAAGGGGGAACCAATTGCAGGGATCTACATATGGCCTCCTTCCTGGAGTATGGACAACAGGAAGTGGGTGAAGGGACACATCAGACAGTGTATGATGTGACAAAATAATGGCATTTTGCAAATTATTAAAGGTTCATGAGGAAGAGGGAGTGGGGAAGGAGGGGAAATATGGGGAGCTAATACTAGGGGCCTAAATAGAAGGATGTTTTGAGAATGGTGATGGCAATAATATGCAAATGTGGTCTGCATACAATTGACATATATATTGAACATGATAGGAGTTGTATGAGCCCCTAAAAAAAGGATTTATTTTTTTAAAAAACCCAAATCCTAAAATACATGCAATGATGCCAAATGTAGGAGGATCACAGGCAGTCGGTTGGAAGACTCGTGGCTCTAGTGGTATTGTAAACTAGGGGCTGGTTCTCCTCTGACCGGTTCCTGAGGGGTCACTAGACTTGGAGGTTGACAGCACCTGCGTGGTCTTCCTCGATGCACAGCAAGCGAAGTACTCAGATCCTACCTGGAAGCTCGAGGTTCAGACTCATAGGTGGTGTTGGGAGAGAACCAAGTGGGCCAGGGAAGGCCGCTTATTGGGCAGAACCAGAGAACACACTGACCCCTTCCTTTGCACTGCCCAGAGAGGCCAGCAGTGTTTCCTACTGAGCTGACAGCACCAGGAGAGTCAGCAGAGAAAGGGCCCCACGAGGAACCTGCCTAAACCCACCTTTCTTGGGGAAGTCCAGGGCCCTTCCAGGTCTGCCCTCCTGGGAGCCCCAGGTGAATTAAGATCTGCCTTCTCAACATGCCAACCCCAGTTGGGACTGGCCCAGAGGGGGGCAGCAATGCTGCTGGACACTCTGGACGCTCTTTGCCCCTGTTAGTATCAGACCCAGGAGGATCAGGTCTCAACAGAGCTTCAGCCCTAAGGGAGACATGGAGGAATGTCCTGGTAATCTACCCACGAACCATCTGTCCTGTGGGTCACCATGCTAACTTCTCTGAAGGAGGATTTGGGGGATGAGCCCCAGGGTAGGAGTCAAAATGCAGGGGGCTCGCATCAGTGGACACCAAGCTCACCGGGATAGTGCTGACAGCACAGGGCCAGGCAGGCATGGTCGCCTTCTCTTGCACCGGGAGTCACTGTCTGTCCTCTGGGGCTGGCTGGAATGCAGGGGACAGTCACCACGTGAGCTAGTACTAGGTGCATCCTGGTCCATTGCAACATCCGCTTCTCTCTGGGGAGTCCTAGTAGTGTAGTGGTTTCAGTTCCAGGCTGCTAACCAAGGGGTCTGAGGTTCGAGACCACAAGTAGGAGAAAGTAGAGGCTGCCTGCTCCCCTGAAGATGCGCGGCCTCAGAAACCCATAGGCAGCAGGGGGACTCTCCCCCATTTGGTGACCATGAACCAGGATTCATTTGATTACAGGCCCTTAATCCCACAGCAGACAGGTCTCGTGCATGAGCTGGACTTGGGTCATAAACCAATAGGCAGCAAAAAAATCCACGATGTGTTTGAAAAGATATGGGGAGAGGTGCCTTCCCGATTGCATGGAAGACAGGGAGCTCACAGGCGTCTTTGCAGCTCAGCCAGAAAAGTCTGGCAGTGGCGGTGAACTTGGGCCAGTCAGCCCTTCTCAGGGAGTGGGAGGTCAGCTGTCAGCTGGCCAGGACCAGCTCGGGCCACCTCAGCGCTCTCTCTGCTCCACTGCACTCCATGTTTGTATTATTCATAAATCTGTTCCGAGATGTAAACGGGGTGATTGTGCCTCTGTATGATATTAATCACTTAATGAGTCTGTACTATTTGTTTATGTAATGGATAATGGAATCTCTACAGGGGCAGGGAGAATATTACAATCTGGTAATTCGATGACTACTATTAGAAACGCACACTCATGAGGTTGGAGACACTAAAGTCAGAGCCCTGATGGAATCAGTTCCAGCTTTGCTTCCCCCTGCCGTCCCCCCCAGCATTGCCCGAAATTGCACCCTTGGGAGGTGGCTGGTGAGACTGTCCTTCCTCCTTCCTGTTTGGCCTCACCCCAGGTGTCTCAGAATGATGTGGCCTTCTGGATTCTGACCTGCGAAAGCACTGCTCTGTTTGGAAACAGGCTCTTTGAGGAAGCTCTGGGTTGACAAGAGGCCAATCTGGAGGAGGGACAACCCTGGTCCTTTGGAATGCATCTATCTAGAAGAGGAGATACAGAGATGGACAGGCAGGCAGGCAGGCTGAAAGGAGGCATATGGTGGTATAGCCATAGCCAAGCATCTCTTGGGGGCTATAGGACCAGGGGACTGGGGACAGAGGGGTCACACACTGGCCTGAATTGAACCCCCAGTTCTCAGCCCGGAGGACTATGCACATCTGTTCTGATAACTCTCCCAAAGAGCCCTGGTGAGGCACTCCACTGCTAACCCAAAGTTCAGTGGTTCCGACCCATAGGGTGACCTTGGGGGTAAAATGAGGCCATAAGCACCTGCAAAGTGACAGCCAGGGCCATCCTCTGGGCAGTTCTGCCCCAGCCCATGGGGTCACTGTGAACCCCCAGCAGTCACTGACAGCAGCAATGAGGACTCTCAGGTCCCTAACCCATAGGCACATTGACACACACCCCCTCCTCCCGGCTTCCAGTGGTCACAAAAGAGTGTTCCTAGGTATGGCCCATGGCCCTGGGGGGCAGCATCCCTCAGTTCTAAGCACCTCCTCCTTTCCTGCTGGCCTGCCCTCCTTTCCCTCCACACTGTCTCGTGATGTCCTTACCTTTTTCCATGGGCCAGTACTGCAGGGGCACACCTGCATGTGTGCACATGCTGTGCGGTCCTGCACTAGCCTCCGTCTACCTGCCTGCACCAGGGGAGCAGCCAGGTGTGGGTCATGCTGTAGAGGAACCCCAGTCACAATGGTACCTTCCATTCTGAAAACGGACACCCACACCCAAGGCTTCTCACCCCTCCTGAAGGGTGTCCTGCTGGGTGTGGCCTTGGACATGGGACTGCAGGAAGGGCACCTCTGGCCTCATCATCCACTGGGCTGGGAATGAGAAAGAGGTCCAGTCCCTAGCATGTACTTACAGCATCTCCAACCCAGCCAGGTGTCTGTCAGGGGGGCCCCTCCCAACCCTGAGCTCCATGAGGAATGCAGCTCATTGGCTCTGAAAGAACTGACTGTCCAGTAGCAGATGTCCAACCCTTTCTTCTGCAGTGCCTGAGGAAGGGTTCAGACCTTCAGTCTTCTGGATGCATTGGTTCTGCGTGCCACCCTAGTACTCCCTCAGGGAAAGGTGGGGCCCATACCACCTGTTGTGCCCACAGGGGCTGGCCTCTGTCAGAACCCCTGCATGACCTCCTCACCCCGGCTCCTCCTAGGACCCTTCACACTGGCCCCCGCTGCTGCTTCAGCTCTGTGTTGTGTTGTGTCTCCCTCCCTGTGTCTTTGTGAGTGTCAGTGTGAAACTGTGGCTTGTTCAGATTTTTGCTGTGGGTAAACAAACACAGAGCACTAACAGATGTGTTTTGCAGATGTACTTAGCAAAAATAACTTCCCTCGCGATGGGGGAGAAGCCTCGCGTGAGACTGAGCTACCAGGGGCCCCAGCATCTCCGGAACCCTGTCCTAGAGAGAGCGGTAGATAGGTGGGCTCCATGTGACTGGTTGAGAGACACCCCCATCCCCCACCTCAAGCCTGTGGGGACAGGGATGGAGAGAGACAGAGGATGGAGGGGAGCATCCCAGGTGCCTCTGACCTTCGGGGACTGGGTTGCCTGCTCACAGAAGAGGAAGCCCTGAGTGCAGGCGGCTTCCTGCAGATGCCCTCACTCCCTGCACCCCGCTGGGACCCACAGATGTGCCTGGAGGCAGGTCCTCCAGTCTCAGAGGGACACATGGAGCATGGTGGTGGCAGAACTGTGCCCGGTTCCTAGGGTGACAGTTCCTGCCACCTCTGCTCCACAGGGGCTTCCAGGTGACTCTGCTGCTCACTGTGGTCATCACACACGCACACACACACACACACACACACACACGCGTGCGCGCGCTACCATCTCAGTTTTAGCAAGGATACTGTCAGACTCTTGGGCTTTCTCTGTGGCTGAGAGGAGAGGCACGAAGACCTCCTGCCCTCGGCCTCAGTGCCTCGGGTCCAGGATACCAGGTACGAAGTGCGCAGGTGCGGTACTGCTCGGCGGGAGGAAAAGGAGGCTTTCCACACTCCGGGAGCAGTACCGTCTCTGAAACACACCAGGGCAGCGTGGCCCTGTCCTTCAGGTGCCTTGTGACTTGGAAGCCACATGAAAACAGTGAGTCAGGGTGGGATTAGGGTCCTTAGTGGACACCGGGTCCCCGTCCTTACCGTCTATATCCATGCACACCCACCGTGACTCTACACACAGCACACCCAGGCATCCGTGAACATCCATACATGTATGGGAGCTCACTGTTAGGCTTGCACACACATTCACACCCATCTGCATAGATGCATTTTCAGCGATTCATGTGGACGTGGAGAAGCACTCATGTGTCTGTGTGACTCCGTCACAGGAACCCACATGGATGTGTGTGTTGTTCACACAGAAGCCCATGCCTGTATGTATATCTGCACATAAAGGCACGCACACATACGTGCATATGTTGACTTGTCCCCAGAGCTTGGAGCAGGTGCTCCGAAGTGCTCCAGAACCCATGGACAGATTGCAGCCATCTCCCTCAGCCCGCCGGCTGGGCTCCAGGAGGGGAAGTTCTCTGTGGGCTGCGTCTTCCATCGTCATCCATGAGAGAGACACCACCTCGCAGGCTTCCCTCTGGTTACCTGCTCTTTCAGCCATGGCTGTGCCTCAGACAAGAGGACGCGTTCTTCTTGCCCCTCCTCACCACATGAGAAACAAAAGCCTCAGAGGAGCCCAAACCCAAGGAACCAGCCCCTCAGCCCCTGCTGCCCAGGGAAAGTGACCCGATTCTGTGGTCAGGATGGACACTTCCCCCGAGATGGACAGACACAGGAGGCATTGCAGGCGGCTACTCCAATGAGTTAGTTAGCAACCTGCCCGCTGTCCTCAGCTCCTGGCGACTTGACATAAGCATCTCAGGGCATCTGTTGGTGATGGTGATGATGGCAGCTACGGTCTCCCCAACCCTATCTCACCTCATGGACTCCTGGACTAGGACATGTTCCCACGGACCCCTCAGCAGATCACCACACCTTTGACTTGGCTCCATGTGGTGGCCAGTCCCACGTGGCCATGGTGCCCAGGAGCCTTGTCCTGCATAGGTTTAGAACTGGCCATGCAGGGGGTTGTAGGGCAGTTGACTGTGCACATTCAACCACCTCCTTTTAAGGAAGATCCCCCTCCAATCCATTGAAGGTGTTGCTGTAAAGAAAGAGTGGGCTCCAAGCCTGGGACAGGGATCCCACAAGGACCCCCAGGTCTGCCACTGGTGCTGCAGATTGTACACCCAGCCCTGCTCCAGCAGCTCCTGCCGAAACTTCTAGTCTGCCACCTGCCTTGCAGGTGTCGGACCTGACAGGCCCCCAAACTATGTGCCCTGCTCTCTGAAAACCTATCTCTACATGGAAATGCGCACTCCCATGCTAGGTAGGTAGGATGGTTAACTTGCAGAGCAATGATAGTTAGATATGATAGAGAGAGATGACATCTACAGAAATCAACAGACAGTAAGTATGATAGCCAGAGATGGATGATAGGGATACATGATAGATAATATATCCAATAGATTGCTACATGACATAGCTAAGAATTATAAGCAGTATCTAGAGAGAAAGGTAGGGAATACATGCAGATAGCTTGATAGCTATGAGAGATAAGAGATATACATGATACATTGACAGATAAATGAGAGGTAGTTAATGATAGAGTTGATGGACAGAGATAGTATATAGAGAGATGATGAAAATACATTATAGATGTCATAGAGAAAGTCTGATTGCTAGATATGTGGGTAATGATATTGCTGCTAGGTGTCATTGTGACCCATAGAGACCCTGTGAACAACAGAACAAAACATGGTCTGCTCCTGCACCAGCCTCACGGTGGCTCTGACTCTTGAGTCCAGTGATGCAGTCACTGGGTCAATCCATCTTATGGAGGGACTTCCTTAATGAGAGGTCCTGTGACAGATAGATAGATAGATAGATAGATAGATAGATAGATAGTAGATAGAGAGATGTAGAGATACATGATAGAGATAGAGATAGATAGATGATAGATAATAGATAGAAGACAGGTAGAAGGTAGACAATAGATGATAGTAGATAAATATAGATACATGATAGATGATAGATAAAGAGATAGATGATAGAAGACAGATAGTAGATAAACAGGTGATAGTAGGCAGATACAGAGACACATGATAGATGATAGATAGATAGAACAGTGGTGTCTACCTGTCCTCTCCCTAAACCTGTAGCCGGCATGCTGTGTTCCACTTGGCCCATAGGGGATAGCAAAGAACATGAGGGTCAGGATATACACAGCCTTGGCTCTGATATCAAATGGAATGTCCACATCAGCCACTGTGGCCTACCAGACAGAGTAGGGGACATATGGAGGTCAGGTTATTAATGAATCGTAGTCCAACTCGCCAGGACTGCTAAAAGATCAGACCCTTCAAGAATGAAGGCTTGTGTCACTCCACCAGAAAGAACCACACCCTGCCGGGCTGCTTGTGAAAGGGTTACAAATGGAGTGGTGGGAGGTCATTCTAAATACCTTCTCGGATGTCTCAGCAATTCCCACATGACCAGTTGTAGGAATCAAGGCTAGCATTGCTATGAGTCACAGTGTGTGTGTGTGTGTGTGTGTATGTGTGTGTGTGTGGTGTGAAGGTGTTTCTGCCTGTCCTGAATTCATGGTTTTTGTTGTTGTTGTTGGTAGGTGCCATCCACCATAGTGTTCCAACCCACAGTGACCCCCGTGCACAACAGAGCAAAGTACTGCTGGGTCCTTCCCGTGCCAGCCTCGAAATGCTCCTGTGCTTGAGCGCATTGTTGCCACCACTGTGGCCATCCATCTCCTCGAGGGATTTCTTCTTGTTCACTGCCCCTCGGCTTTGCCGAGCATGACGTCCTTCTCCGGGGTCTCGTCTCTCCTGACACCAAGTCTGAAATGTGGGGAGTCTCGCCATCCTGGCCTCTGAGGAGCACTCGGCTGTACTTCCTCCAAGACAGGTCAGTCAGCCAGTCTTTCAAGCAACCCCTGAGCCTTTCTATAGTCTTCTCCAGCCCCAGCATTCAAATAGACCCATTCTTCTTCAGGCTTCCTTTCCTTATGTCCCAATGTCACATGCATATGAGGTGACTGAGAAAACCCTGGCTTTGGGGTCAGGTGCACCTCAACCTTCAAAGGAACACTCCTTCCTTGTGTCTCAGATTTACCCAGTGCAACTTTTCTTTGGCTCTCTGAACTGCTACAGCCGCTGGCATTGCTTAGGAAGCCGAGCAAAACACGAAGCCTTGAAAACGTCCATCTTTTCTCCACCTATCAGTCCAGTTATGAGGATCTGGGTCTTCTTGACAGGGAGTTGTAATCCATACTGAGGGCTGCAACCCTTAGAAGTCATCCACAAGGAATCCTCCTTACTTTCAGCAAGCAAGGCTGTGCCAGGCTGTCAGTAAGCCATCCTCCAACCCTGGTGCCTCACTCTTCTTCCCAGAGTTCAGCTCCTCTGCTGAGCCATCCATTACACAGATGGAACAAGTCCGGAGATAGAATGGAACCCTGACACACACCTTCCCTGGCATGAAGCCCCTCCGTGGTCCCTTGTTCTGTTCACACAGATGCCTGTTGGTCTTTGGATAAGTCCCACAGGCTCCATGAAGAATCATTGGTGGGGAAGAGCAATAGCAGGCTGTGAGTACCTGGGTCCAGTGGGTTTGCTGGTGGATGGTTTGTGCAGAGTGAGACCCAGGATGCTATCCACCCATTATCTCCCGCCCCACCCCCCCAGCCGCACTTCCCTCCTGGGGAATTTTCCACCCCCAGACATGCCAAGGAGGGCTAGGCGGCACTATGCATTCATGATAATCTTCTCGACAGAGACTTGGAGAGCTCTAGATGGGGACACAAGAATGAGAAAATCACAGAGGAGTCAGCCTTGGGGCCTTCAGGCTGAGCTACAGAACGAAGGATAGATGTGGATGTGCACATTGCACAGGGAATGTCTGCAAGCAAAATGCACCAGCCTTCGGGAGAGTGGGTCACAGCTGCTGGTCTAGGGGTTGGGGTTTTGGGGTGGGGGGGGGTGACAAAAGTGAGAAGTAGCCAAGAACACAATGAATGGAAAGATCACTCAATAAACACACCTTCATCTTGGCTTTACTTTCTTGTTTTTTTTTAATTGTTTTGTTTAGTTTGAAGTCTCCTTTGAGAGGTCTCCTGCAGTAAACATACACAACTAAACACACACCTTGTTAGCCATTCCTACCTGCACAGCTCTACTGCTGAAGTCAGCTGGGTCTTGGCTGAAAGCAAAGAATGCCAGAGAGTTGTTTACTTGTGTTTCATTGACTATGCAAATGCACTTAGCTATGTGAATCCAAACAAACTATGACTAACCTTGAGAAGAGTGGGAATCCCAGAACTTTCCATTGTGCTCGTGCAGAACCCATACCTGGATCAAGAGGCAGTGTGAGAACAAGGGCATGCTGCATGGTTTCAATGCAGGCAAAGTGTGCAACAGGGCCATCTCCTCTCACCATACGTGTTCAATCTGTATGCTGACTGCATGAAGAGGATCATATGAAGAAGAGTGGGGCCATATGGATGGTAGGAAGGCTTCTTAGCAAGCTGCAGTAGGCAGAGGACATACCCTGGCTTGCCGAAAGTGAGCAGGGCTTGAAATCCCAGGTAATGAAGATCAAGGAGGATGACTCAATGTAAGGGAAGCCAAAATAGTTGCAACTGGACCACGAAGTCAAATATGGATAAATGGAGGAATGGTTGATGCTGTCAAGAATCCTGTCATGCTTGCATCCATAACCAATGCTCACGGACACAGCAGTCACATTGCACTGGGTAAACATAATGCACAAAGTTCTTTAGAGTACTGGAAAACAAGGATGTTCTTTAAGGACGAAGGTGTCCTTGACCCCACCCATGGTATTTTCAAACGTCTCATATGCATGGAAGAGTTGGACAGTGAATGAGGAAGGCTGAAGAAGAATGGGTGCATTTGAACTTGAGTGCCAGTGGAGAATATTGACAGTGCCACGGACAGCCAAAAGAACAAAGAAGTCTGTCTTGGAAGAAGTACAGCCAGTGTGCTTCTTAAGAGACAAGGTTGGCCAGACTTCATCTGACATACTTTGGACATCCTGTCAGGAGAGACCAGTCCCTGGAGAAGGACGTCATGCTTGATAAAGAGCAGTGGAAAAGAGGAAGGCTGTCATGAAGATGGATTGACACAGTGACTTCCACACTGCACTCAGCCATAGGCACACAATGGTGAAGATGGAGTAGCCCAGGGTGGTGGCTCACCATGTTGAGCAGAGGATCCCATGGGTCAGAGCTAACTGCGCAGAACCTCACAGCAGCCCTGCAGCTCACTGGCATTTGGACGTCTATGACACTCTTCAAGTTCTATCCTCCTTCACAACCTTTTTCAAAGCACTTCACCACCCTTAGCACAAACCTTCTCCCCCATCCCCAAGCTTCTCTTCTACTGTTGAAAGGGGCCGTTTTCAGTTGGACTCCACATAGACACTTCTTGAAAGGAGTCTAATGGTTAATGTGCTAGTCCGGGTAAACTAGAGAAACAAATTCATAAACACGCATATGGATATAAGGGAAAGGTCTATATACAAGAGGAATGAAACATTGAGAAAGCATCCCAACCCAGTCCAGTCCAGTCCAAAATCATAAGTCTGATATTAGTTCATATGTCTGATAACAGTCTATAAAGTCTCCTTTGGACTAACAAAGCACATGCAATGACACCAGGACAATCACAGACCAGTGGTTGCAGAGTCTTGTGTATCCAGTGGGGGTCGAAGCATCCTGGAGCTGGCAGGGGTCTCCCCATGACTCCTTGTTTCCTGGGCTCAAGGTCCACCAGCAGTATCCACTGGTGATAGAAACATCTCAATGCTGACAGGGGTCTCTCTGTGGCTTCTCTGGTCCCAGAAGTCTGGTTTCATCAGAGCAAGCCCATGCGGCTTCTCTCTGGGTCCTCCAGTCTCCAGGAATTAGGATCGATCAGCATGCGGTCATGTCATGTAGACAGTAGAGACTGTCAAGTCTCTCTTCTCCAATTGGGAAGTACCGTAAGACTTCCCAGAATTCTCAGGAGAAAGCCATGCCCACACAGAGGACTTATAGACTATCTCCAGCTTGACAGGCTAGACTCCACCCCTAGACTCCCAATCATGAAATTGACATGAGTACATGACTGCCACAGCTAATGTCCACACTCTTTTCTAATTCGGCGAACCTAGGACTTAATTCACAGATGACTGTGAAGGGTCCAATGCTTAGCGATTTTCCTCCCTGTCATGGTTTCCAGAGGACACTCTAGCCTAAAAATGTCCAGCAAGTGTGGCTCTCACAAGCTTTGAAAGTCTGCCTGGGGTCTTTCCTTTTCCATCAGGGTTCTTCTATAGAATCCTTTGGATCAACGATATCTTCTTAGTGCCTTCTGCCTGCCATTCTCTGAGGGACTATGGACAGAACAATTGCACACTGGGATGTGCCAAGCAGGAGGACTTCCACACCTTTGTTCTTTAGATTTTTGCCCCTCAGGGTTGCCAATAATCAATGGCTTTCTGACTCACCTGCCCCGCTTCACCATGGTTTAGAATTAGGCCCCGGAGAATAACACTAGAATTTTCTGTGAGCTGCCAGAAATGCTCAGCGTTGTTGAGGAGGTGCAGTCAGGATGTTGCTTGGAAGAGTGGATGGTGAGTCTCTGCCCTGTGGCTGTGTCCACGGGAAGGAGCATTACAGTGGTAAAGTGGACGGTCAGTGGGAAACGAGAGCAAATGCCCATGCGACAGGCTGACACTGTGTGCATGCCCAGGGACTCAGCCACGCCCATGGCCATATCCATGACACAATGACGATGACGATGATACAGTGATGATAATGATGACGATGACAGGGCTGTGGCGTCTTGCACTCTGCTCGGCGCCCGGTCTCTGTGATTGAAGATGACATGTTAGCCGTCCATCGCCACAACACACCGATGTCCATGGGGGTGATCCCTCCTTCACCAAGAGGAGGTCAGTCCGGCGAGCAGGAGCTGAGGGATGGGAGAGCAAAGTGAGCTCTTCCCTACAGGCCAGGAAGCCCTGACGCATGCTGTGACATGGATGGTGCACAACGGCCTCTGCTGAGTGCAGGATGCCCCTTCGAGGGAACAGCTGTGCTGCCAGGTGCCAGCTATTCCATGCCGACCCAGTGCAACCCTGTGGGAGTAAGCAGACCTGCCCAGGAGTCTCCTAGGCTGTCGTCAGAAGAGAGGTACTCTCTGGGTCTTTCTCCTAGCAAGCTGGGGGGTGGATTGGGATTGGCGACCTTCCCATAAGCAGGCCAGCACTTGACTGCTATCCTACCAGCCTCCCTCTCTAGAGTCCAGAGGGAAGAGGAACAGCAAGGACATCAGTGCTGCCCAGGGCCTGGGGGTGAGAGGCGAGTGCTTGCAGGATGGAAATGAGTTTTCAGTAGGGGCGGTGAAACAGATTCCGCTGTACAGCAGTGTGAATGTCATGAAGGCCATCCCCGCAGACATTGACAATTGTTGAAAGCAGCGGTTCTCAAACTTCCTAATTCTGAGGCCCTTTCACATAGGTCCTCATGTTGTGGTGACCCCCAAGCATAAAATTATTTTCATTGCTACTTCATTTTGCAGTTGTGGTGAATTGAGCGATCCATGTGAAATGGCTGTTGGCCTTCCATTGGGGTCTGTGACCCACAGGTTGAGAACCGCTGGTTTAGATGGCAGATGTCCCACTCTTTGTTCTCAGTGCAGTGTCTGCGACCACCCGCTCCAGCCCAGGAACCATCACGAGGATGTGCAGGATGGGGCAATGTCTGATTCTGTTGCAAACAGGATGGCTGTGAGTCAGAACAGACACCAGGGCACCTCGCAGCTGCAGCAGCATCGGCGATGCACGGGGCTCCCGAACCCGAGGTCACGCTGGAAGCCGCCAGCTGCTGTGCAGGAGAGAGGAGGTTTGCTGCTCCTGTAAGGAGCTCTGCTCTGAGATGCCCAAGGGGGCCGCTCTGCTCCATCTATCCACCCATCACGGTCACGGTGGGTCAAACAGATGCCGTGAGAGTGGGTTTGCTGGTCCTTCCTGATGGCACTGACCAGGAAGCTTCACAGGACCAGGCAGTACCCCTGTCACTGGCAGCAGCACCGCCCTCTGTCCTGGAGCCAGGGAGGCACGGCTCATCCTGCAGGGAAAGGAACATCGTTTGGTCCCTGCTGGGCATCGTCTGCACCTTGCAGTGAAACCCCACTCTTCCCGGTCCTTGGCATAGGACGGCCTGATCTAGCAGTTGAAAGAGGAGCAGGTGCGCCATCAGGCAGCTCCCAGATTGGACACCCTCTGCTCCAAGACTCCCCAAAGTGGCTTTTAGGAGCAGGCAGACATCCTGGTGCGGTGTCTCCTTCTCCTGTTCTCCAGCGGGCGTCCCCCGGGGGTGATGTCATCTCTCTAAGGCACCCTCTGGGGTCCCGCGGGTTGTCATGGTCTCAGTCCCTGAAGAACAGAGGAGTCTGATCGGGATGTAGGCAGTGTGTGGCCTTGCCTGTCACTGCCATCCGGATGCCAGCCCACAGCTCTCCCCGAGTCCCCACACCCACACCTGCTGCCCGCCTGGCCATGACCCTCCCTGTAGGATCAGGCCCCACGCTGCAGCCAAGCGCTGAGCTGGCCCTGGGCTGCAGAACCAGGGTGCCGATTCCACCACCCTCTGTGTGTCCCCTTCCCTTTCCATGCCTCAGTTTCTCATCTGTTAAACAGATGGTCTGTGTCTTATGGGCAGTGATGGCTCCCCTCGCTCAGCCTCCTCCACCTGGACACAGAACCCCCACTGTAGCATCCGCAGGCCACTGGAACAAAAGCCCCCAACTAGACAGCTTTGAACAACAGAGATGGTCCCTCTCGGAAGGAGGGAGGTCCTGCTGATGACCCTGCTGCTCTGTCTCCCTCCCAGCTACAGTGACTCCCCAGCTCGGTGCTGATAGCCCCACGGTGCCCTTCCACCACCTCTCCATCTCTTCTCACCAAGAGCACACCTCTCAGGTTGGACCAGGACCCACCTCACTCCAGTAGCAAACACCTCCAATAACCTAGAAGGGCCTGGGCAGCTGTGCAGCGGGATGCTTCCCCAGGTGTTTGCGGAGCCCCTGGCCTCCTCCTCCTGCCTGCCTCTGTACACCTTCCCCATGTCAGCCGGCTGGCCCAGGGCCTGGCCAAGAGCTCAGCCTCGCCATTCTCTGGACACCTGCTGGTTTGCAATGTACTGGCTGCACGTGGGAGGGCTGACTTCGTTCTTGGGCCCTGACTTGATGGCTGAGCCCGGCCTTCACGGCTGAGCCCTGCCTTTAAACCAGAGTCCTCACTTTACAGCCTTTACACTGAGCCTGGGCTTCACCCCTGAGCGCCGACTGATCCCAGATCTCTGACTGCATCTCTGAGCTCTGATCCACCCCCCAAGCCCCGACTTCGTCCTGAGCCTTGTGAAAGTCTCTCTCTCCTCAGCACCCTTCCAAAGTGGCTCTGTGCGTCCCAGGCCCCTCCCACCACCACCGCTGCCCTGCACCCCTCCTCGCTAGTCTCAACCTGCCAGGTGGAAATAGTGAGTCTGGTGGCAGCTGCCAACGTTTATCCTCTTCCCCCCTGGGGGCAGATCCTGACCTGGAGCTGGAGCATTTGGGATCTGGGGCCTACTGGGACCCTGGGTCAAAGGGTGCCGGTGCAGGGCTGAGTGGTGCAGGGGACCCTTGAGTGAAGATCTTGTCTGGGGGTGCAGCCACACTTGATCTTGCAAGTAGCTGATACCCCAGAGCAAGGCTGAATGGAGAGCCCCACCCCCACCCCCACCCCACCCTGACCACACACTGTGCCTCCAGGCCTCAAGGCCAAACTCACAGGCTCAGCTCCACCTCAGGCCCCCCTTGGCCTGCTGGCCTGGACTGTGGGCCTAGTTTTCCCCCACTCTGAGCCCTGTGAAGGGACCCTCACAGGCACCCTTCTTGTTGACCTATTTCCCAGTCCCAAGCAGAGTGGACTGGGTTCGGTGCTCACCCTTGACTATCTGCACAGACAGGTCAGCCAGACCCAGGTAGGAAGGCGGGCAGAAGCCTGGATACACACGCCCCTGGGGCCTTGGGCACGCCCACAGTGTGCGGTTACTGAGAGGCCAGAGGCCCCACTCCATCTGCAGGTGCCTGGAAAGGCTGCTAGGTGACAGGCTTCTGTGAAGCCTGCCTCCAGATGTCCCACGGAGCCCAGTTCCCCTGTGACAAGACGGGGCCACTGAGACCTGGGCCGATGTGACCACAGCTCCCAAAAACAACCAGGACAGCCCATTGCTAGCCCACACCTATGTGTGGCCTGTGTGCCTGCCACCTCAGAATCAATAGCACATGATGAAAGACTGGCCACTACCGTGTGGTGGGTGACAATAGCAATTGCTTATGGATGGTCCCGTGTCAAGAGGAAGCAGCCCCTTCCCTCAGTGAGGTGAGTGTATTCCAAGAAGGCCGCCTGCCCCAGACATTTGGAAAGAATACAGAGCCAGAACTACTGGAGTTATGGACTTCACCCACCTGCCCTGCCCAGCTGCCCCTGGAGAATCTTGAGGAGAGTGCTGGGCATGGCCACTAAGGGCATGCTGCTCAGGGGACTGGAGAGAAGCATGGATGGACAGATAGACGGATTGATGGATGGATAGAGAGATAGGTGAAGAGATGGGTGGATAGAAGGGCAATTAGACAAATGGATGGTCAGACCAATAGGTAGATGAATGGGTGGATGAGTGGGTAGATGGGAATACCTGGATGGATGGATGGATGGATGGATGGATGGATGGATGGATGGATGTGTGGGTGTGTTCATGTGGTAGACAGATGGGTAGATGGATGAATGGATGGGTCATTGGAAAGATGGGTGGGAGGGTATGAATGGATGAATGGGGAGTTGGGGGGATAAAAGAACAGAATAATCAACCTGCCATGAAGACCCAAACCATCTTGGGTTCCTGAGTGCTTTCCTGGCATTCAGCAGAGCACTGGGTGCACACAACACACAACAAGGGGACCAAATAAGAGGCTAGGGTGACAGAATGAAGACTAGAATGAAGTGAGGGAGAGAGGATGTGAGGAAGGAGAGAGAGAGAGAGAGAGAGAGGCAGGTCTGGGCCTCTACCTTTGAGGGGGTGACCCGTAGGGAGGGGACAAGCCCTGGCCTGTCCCCTGGGCAAGCCATCCACTGGGCTGTCTTTTCTGTCATTTCTCTCTGGACGCTGGGTCACTCCAAGCTGAGGAAGAGGACACTCCCTTGGTATAGGGAGTAGTGACTGCGTAGTGCAGGTCTTAGTGGAACTTTCTCCATGGAAGTAACTGATAGTCATAAAAAGGAAAATTGCATTTGCTTTGAGTGGGCAGAAGATACATTTAAGTCAGAATGAGGAATCTTCCGCATGCAGGGCTTCGGCCCATGAATAACAACACTATATTACTTTTTTTAAGGCAGGCTTTCGGCTCAGCAGAGCTATTTGTCCTTGCATACCAATGCAACAAATTATGTTATTTAATGAAAAATGGCCCAGCCCTGCTTCCCAGGCTGGCTGCTGTGTCGTGGTGACATTATCATGAATGCAGCAGCATCCTGAATCAATTGGACCCTCGTTGTGCCCACAGCAATACAGCGGTCGCCCTGGCTTCCATAGCCCAGTGCCCACAGACACATGAACCCTCACTGGTGGCGTCCCTAGGCCCACAAAGGGAAAACTGGATCAATGCTGAGACTGGCTTCTGTTGACCCAATAGCCATGGTCCCGGTGAGACCAGATGTAAGTCTTGAGCTCCATCTCTGGAACCCCAAGTTTCCCACCAAGTTAGGGTTCACCGTGAGGGCGTCTCACCGCCTCCCAAGCCCTGTGAGCTTGTGCACGGTCAGCACCACGCTGTCCTGATCCACGCAGAGCTGTCTCAGGTTTTCTCTGCCACTGTCCACCTCCCCCGGAGACACAGGGCCAAGGAGAGTGGACAGTATCCTGAGCATTGCCGAGCACAGCGGTCACCAGGACCATGTAGCAGAGGATCACAGAGTCCTCCCAGGACTTTCCGTGAGGAGGAACTGAGCAGACCTGGTAGTGCGGTGGTTAAGTGCTCAACTCTTTCCTCCCTTCCCCCTTCCTCCTAGCCCTTCCTTTTCTCCATGTCCC
>PVJH01019934.1:0-41756 GCA_004026705.1 Nesogale talazaci | reverse complement strand
CTCAACTTTTATTATTGTGTGTACACAGTGGACACAGATTCTAGAACACAGAGAGCATGAATACAGAGCACACAAGTGATGGGAACACAGCAAACTAGGACTAGACAAACACAGAAGGCAAATAAAATATACAAACATGCAGGAACTCAAAGTGCAAATTTCACTCCAAGCATAGCTTTAGTTACAAACCATAAAAGTTAGTATGTTTTCTTGTCACTTGATCCTGCTCTGATACACTTTGAGTCTATCCTAGTTTCCAATATTTCCCATGTTTCTTTTTGATATTAGGGTCTATTTCTGATATGTTTTGTCATTAGGAGAAGTCATCTTATTATTGACTTTTTCAGTATATGAAACCCAGGATTAATGAACCTATAGGAACAAGTAGAATAAGAGTTCCTGGGCGGTACATTGGGATTGGGCTAAGGGGAGCTGATATCAAGGAGTTCAAGAAGGAAGAAAATGTTTTGAAACTGAGTGTAGGGCTGAGCCCTGGTGGCATAGTGGCTGCGTGCTGGACTGCAGCCCATTGGCTTGGCGGTTCAAATCCAGCAGCAGCAAGGCTGCGCCTCCCGCTCCCACAAGAGGGCAGTGATGCACCCCTCCAAAAGAAAAAAACAAAAAAAGAAACTGAGTGTAGTAACAATTGTACAATACTGCTTGGTGTGATTGAACTGAATGTTCTTTTATTGTTTAGCCTTTTCCCAATGATTTTATTGGGGGCTCTCATAGCTCTTATAACACTCAATACACCATTTGTATCAAGCATATTTGGACATGCTGCCATATTCATTTCCAAATATTTTCTACTTGAGCCCTTGGTATAAGCTCCTCTTTCCCCCTCTTTTTTTTTAATAAATCATTTTATTGGGGGCTCATACAACTCCCATCACGATCCATACATATATCAATGGCATGCAGGCCACATTTGGACACTTGTAGCTATCATCATTCTCAAAACATCCTCCCTCCACTTAGGCCCCCAGTACCAGCTTCTCATATTCCCCTTCCCTCCCTCTCCCCCTCCCCATGAACCCTTAATAATTTACTGTTATTTTTTTTGTATCGTACACTGTCCAATGTGTCCCTTCACTCATTTCCCTGTTGTCAGTACCCCAGAGAATTTATATGTAGATCCCTGAAATTGGTTCCCCCTTTCTATTCCACCATCCCTCCACCCTCCCAGTATTGTTTAGCTTGTATTCATTTGGGGGGGGGGCATCACTGCTCTCCGGTGGTGGGAGTAGGAGGCCCAGCCCCACTGCTGGAATTGAACCTCCGTCCCAGTGGGCCGCAGTCCCGTGCACAACCACTACGCGACCGGGGCTCAGCCCCTAGCTTTTATTCATTAATCATAAACTTAACTCTGTTTTCCAGCTGGACTTAGGGGTAATAATAAAAGTCAGAAACCTGAAGAACTGGAGTGAGAGCACAAAGATTAAATGATACTGCAAGCATATTGGGAACAGAAGGGTATTTTTTCCAAGCTACACAAAGAATGGTTTGATCTTAAGATAAAATATGAAAATGCAGATTAAATGTATTAGTTGTTCACAGTCAGCAATGGTGATCTTCCTGCTGGTCTTGCCATTTCTGCAATCAAAACTCTCCATGACTTCCACAATGTTCACGTCTTCTTCCACCTGACCAAAGATCACATGTTTGCCACCCAACAATTTCATCTTAGCGGTGCAGGTAAAACTATGAATCGTCCGTGTGGGGTCCAGCATTTGCCAGGGAGAGGATGCCAGGGCCTGTGTGCTTCAAGATGAAGTTCTCATCTTCAAATTGCTCTCCATAGATGGACTTGCCACCAGTGTCATTATGGCCTGTGAAGTCACCACTCTGGCACATAAACCCCGGAATGACTCCGTGAAAGCAGGGACATTTATAAGCAAAACCTTTCTGCCCAGTGCTCAGAGCATGGAAGTTTTCTGCTATCTTTGGAACTTTGTCTGCAAACAGCTGGAAAGAGACTGGGCAAAGGGGCTGGCCATTGATGGCTATGTCAAAAAACACAGTAGGATTGACCATCGCTGGATATAACAAGACCAGGCAAGACTGCACATTCAGCCAGCAGTGTCTGCAAATCGGCCAAATAAAATGGTTTTGTAAAAAAGTTTTTATGCTTTGTCTTCATTAGTTTTCATTTTGAAATATTTTCTCATTGCCTTTAGACATCTACATTGATTGCCTTTAGACATCTACATTGATTCCTGGGTAATGTGGTATATTTCCAACTACTGATAAAGTTGATGCTTTATTGTTGTTAATTCTAATATAGTATAAAAGAGACCATGATCTGTAAAATTTCAAATTTTGAAATGTAATGAGATGCACTTTAGATTGCAGCATATACTTTGCCTGGGATAACGATTCAGATGGACTTGAAATGAATCCTAGGTTTCTTAAGCATAATTTTCTGTAACTGTCAATTAGACAAAGATGGATGACATTGTTGTTGTTTACTATTGCTTTACTGATTTTTTTCTATTTGTTCTATTCTGCACAAAGATGGAGGTGTTGAAAATTCCAACTACCTCCTCACAAAGGACCATATACTTTATGATTTAATAAACTCCTGTACATATCAATAAGTAGAGATAGAAAGTAAAGTAGGACTTTAGGTTGTTTAAGAGAATATGGAAATTTTCATATAAAATAACATATATAAGAGATGACAAAAGCCAGTAAAGCTATAGTAGACTTGATAATGTTAACCATATTAATTTAATTGACATATACAGAAAATTACACTCAAGAAAGCCAAAATGCACATTCAAGTGCATATGAGTCATAAGACATATCATATGCTACAACATAAAATAAGTCTCATTACATTTCAAAATTTTAGAGATCATGGTATATGTGTGATATATATAGTGTGTTAGTCCAGATAGACTAGAGGAACAAATTTCAAAGCCACGTATATGGATATAAGGAATGGGTTTATATTCAAGAAGAACAGGACATTGAGAAAACCTCCCAGCCCAGTCCAGCTCAAAGTCACAAGTCAGATATTAACCCATATGCCCGAAATCAGTCCATAAAGTTTCCTTCTGACTCATGAATTCACAGGTCAGTGGCTACAGAGTCCCGGTACCGATAGGGGTCTCCCCATGTCTCCTCACTTCCAGGGCTTAAGGTCCATCAACAGCATCCCGTGGTGGCAGAAGCACTCATAGCTGGAAGAGGCCTCCATGTGGCTGCCCCAGCCTCAGAGATCCGGCTCCATCAGGGAAAAGCCGTGCGGTCTCTCCACCGGCTACTCCAGCCTCCTAGACACCGCCATTCTGTGTTGCCTGTGCTTAATCATCTCTGAAACTAACTCCCAACAACTGGGAAAGATAGCTTCTCATCTTCACGAGGGAAATATCGTGAGATTTCCCAGGAGTCTCAGGTGAAAGCCATGCCCACACAGAGGCCTCATCGGCTACTCAATGGCTATCTCCAGATTAACAGGCCAGACTCCACTCCTATATTTCAATCATAAAATTAACATAAGTACATGACTGCCACATACATTATATAGAAAATATGTATTACATATAGTATGCAGTATAATATGATATAGAACCACGTATAATATAGTATGTAAACATATATTCATTGCCATTGAGTCCATGCTGAGTCATAGCAACCGTCTGTCATGGAGGCTGTAACTGTGTCCAGGGGGAAAGCCCAGTCTTTTGCCCACAGAACTGTTGGTGGTTTTGAACTGCTGACTGTGCAGACTGCAGCCCAATGTGTAATCACTACATGACGAAGACACCATAACAAATACATGTAGATTACACATGGTATCTATATAACACCTGTTACATACATATAGAATTAATCCAAATATATAATTATGTTATCTATTTATTATTTTATTTATATACATTTATAACTATATTTATAGAGTATATATATTCCATCTATATCCATCAGTTATATATATGTATCAATATATAGCATTAAAAAGTCGAGTAGCCTCCCACTTCCCTTACCCCATTCTCAAGGAACCATTACTGTCTCTATAGATTTGTCTATTCTGGATTTCATACACAGAAAAATATTAAGGGAAAAAATAAAAACAAAGGACATTAACAAAGCCAGGTTAAAACTGTAATAGGAAAAAAAGCAGAAAATATTTAAAACTAAGACAAATTTAAATGGATGAGAAATCAAATGATAGGGTGCTAAACTTTAACCTAACTACATCAGCAACAATCCATGTTCAAACATATTTTGCATGCTAGCAAGCTTATTTAAATGCCTAGTCTATGATCAAGGATGATTCACTAGGGGCTTAACCATGGGTTAACCACTTCACACTTGAAAAAACTGAAACAACTTTTAAATGCGTCAAAAGGGAAATCAAATGCTATTATATTTTAACCTAACTTTATTTGCCACAATCAACTTTACAATGCTGTCTGGTAACAAACAGGCCTATACAATCCCTCCACTAAGAATTAAGGGGAGTAATCACTTAGTCCATGTGTAGACTCTGCAAATGGATTTTGAGTTTCCACTGTCATTTGTAACCTTCTACAAACCAGGTGTTCACAATGTAAGATGATACCATTCCCTCTTTTAGATTTGATTATTAACAATCCTTGGATCACACACAGTAGTGTGCTTCTTCCTTATGGACTTAGTTGATGCCTCACTTGATGACAACAAAACTTGTTGTTTGAAAAGAAAACTTTAAGACACATGCTATTCTGATAGCTGGGCACCATCTAGTTTCTTCACCACACTTCGCAGTAGCAACCATATTTTCAGTGATCTCTTCATGGGGGCAATGCATTTTCTTTTGATATCTTTAACTGGTTTCTCCAAAATAATAATGACTAACTATTCAGTATAATCTAAACTGGGCTATTTTCCTTTTTGTTATTTTCCTGATTAGTGAAATGATCCTTTTATTTCATGTAATAGTAAATTTTGTGCTAATTTGGCTGGGTCAGGATTCTCAGTGGTTTGCCAGTTGAGACCTAGTTGGGGTGGTCCAGAAGCTGGGGAACCTGCAGTTGGTCCACTTGACTTGGGGTCATTTCCTTGTGATGAGAGCTCTTCAAGGGCGTGGCCTATTTCTAATCTAAGTAGATCGTATGGAAGAGTTTGCTTGTTTTCTGCTGGGTCTAGACACTATCTAGCTTACTAACCTTTTTCTTTTTAATCATTTTATTGGAGGCTCTTACTACAATCCACACATCCATTGTCAAGCATATTTGTACATATACTGCCATCATTTTCAAAACATTTTTTTCTACTTGAAGCCTTGGTATCAGCTCATCTTAGCCCCTCCCCTCCCCTTCCTCCCTGCCTCATGAACCCTTGATCATGTAGAACTTTTTTCCTGTGTTTTACTGTAGTTTCCCTTCACCCACTTTTCTTTCTGGCCCCATGGAAGGGGGTTTTATGTAAATCAGTTATTGGTTCCCCTTTCTCTCCCCACTTTACCCAACCCCTCCTGGTATCCCTCATTATTGGTTCTGAGGGATTTATTTGTCCTGGATTCCCTGTTATGAGCTCTTATCTGTACCAGTGTGCATGCTCTGATATAGCTGGATTTTTAAGAATTCGGGTGATGATGGGGGGGGGCGGAGGGGATCATTAAAGAACTATAGATCCTGAAGTATCTTCCTTGTGACCTTTCTGTAAGGGGATGTCCAACTGTCTACAGATGGGCTTTGGGTCTCCACTCACCCCTCACTCCTCACATTGTTATGATTTTTTATTTTGGGTCTTTGGTGCCCAATATCTGATCCCATTGGCATCACAAAGGCTGGGCTGATGTGCTTTAATCTCCATTTCTTTGGGCTTAAGCCAATGGCCTGTCACCTTGTGTGCTGATCCAAGGAGCCCTCAGGGGCTGGTCATCTTATTTGTCAACCTCACATTCACCTCTACAGCAATAATGCTGACCTATCAGCCTTCCTTGGTTCTTGGCTTAGCACAATAAAGAATTCACACTGAAGCCTTTTTTGTAATCCAAGTGAGGTTTTATGAGGGACAGAATAAATTTTAGGTTTATAGTCTCAAAAGCGTACACGCTATTTCAGGGAAGTGAGCCAAGCCAACCGAAAGCCTCGTGGAGCGGCACACCCACCACACGTGCAGAACTGGGGCCAGAGAAAGCATGGCAGGGCAAGAGCAGGTGCTGGGGAGAGAATAAGTCAGAAAGGGAAGAAGAGAGCCTGTCCGGCAGGTACATGTGCACCTGTAAGTGGGAGGGAGACCTCACCCTCCAAACTGCCTCTGAGGAGGAGCAGTGTAAGAGAGAGCAGTCTTCCCACTGCCAGGGTATGTCAACCCTCAGGATATGGAGGAGTGGTTGATGATATTGGTTGACCACATTGGCTAGGTTAAGTCCATCTGGGTGATCTGATGGGCCAAGGCTTAGTATGGACCAACCATGTGTACCTCCCTGAATTTGAGTATGCATAGTTCGGGGGTCTTCATAGGTGTCCCTTCCAACTTCCTCTATGGGGCCTATAGATAGGAGGGACAAATTCCCCTACCCCCCACCTGCCCCCACCCTGATCTTGCTACCTAACATTTCCCTATTGAAAAAGTATGGACCCAGATCTTTGGGGTGCTGGGTAATGACAAGAGGGACACTAATGTGGGGACTTTGGGTCTATAATCTTCCTACTCTGTGGGGAGGGACTGTCCACTTAGGGCCCACAGTGGATGAAGTTGGGGTGATCCAGAAGCTGGTAGTCCTGCAGTTGGCACACTTGGCTTAGGGTCATTGGTAACGACAACTTCTGGAAGAAACAAAACAGGCAAACAATTTAGATATGGCAGGGACAGAGCTGTGAGGTAGCAATGCCCATGAAGTGTGGATTAGAGTCACTGGAAGTTTAGAAACAAATTCTTAGGACAGGAATGGGTACCAGTTTATTTTATACACAGGAATTGTGTGAAAGCATTTACTAGCTTAAAGACTGTTGTGGGTCTGAGGCAGAGTTTCTGTGGGGCACTTATCTGTCTTGGGGTGATGGGAAAACATCATCTAAGACCATTCAATGGTTCACAGGAGTACTTGTCTGTTTGCTCCACTTCTTTTATAGAGTAATCTGGAAAAGAAAGCTGGTTTGGGGGAATTAGGGCATTTATGGAGGCTAGGGGTTACGTGCCCAGAGCTGCCTGTCTGGCGACCGTATTAGCTGCTCAATTGCCCACAGTGACTTCCGAGCCACCTTCCTGATGCCTTTGGAAGTATACTATTGCCACTTCAGAAGATTTTTGAACAGCTTCCATGATGGTGCAAGTGTTGTGCCAGGGATCCAGGGAAGGGACTAAGGACAGAGCAGACCGTACCAACAAAGAGAAAATGCATTGGCCCACCTCCCAACACCCACAACAGGGCTCCATCCTCAACAGGAACAGCCATCCTTTGCAACTGGGGCCAGCCACTTGGGCTGTTTCATCCAGGTAGCAGGTACAGACTTGCCAGCGGTTACTCTCCTCTTGAGTTTCCCCATAGAACAGAGCGCTGCCAGTGGCCAGTTTGTTTATACTGGTAGCATGGCCCTCAGGAAGATGTTCCGTTAGGGCAACCTTTGTCCTGTAGCACCAATGCCAACACTCACATGGGACTGTGTACCAAGTGCAAGGGTCTTGGAACCTGGGAAGCAGTGGAGGGCCTTAGTCAGCTATGGTAGTCAATACTTGCATGTCTAAAACTGTTCTTTGTGTCCTTCTCCTGAGCCCTCGGCCTTTGCTCTCTCTCCCTATGATAAAAGGTGGCAATAGCACTAGAGACCAACTCTTCTAGGGTAAATCCTTTGGGCTTTTGTACTAACTTCTGGAGCTTTTTCCGAATGTCTGGTGTGGCCTGTGTGGTAAATTTGTCCCTGCGTAAGACTTGTCCTTCCTATGAGTCTGTCTGCAGTGGTGTGGCTGGGCTGGAGGTGCAGTGGCTTTCAGTACCAGGCCCCTTAGAGGGCCCTTGGTTCACTTGGAATGAAGGTCTTTACTGCTTCTCAAGAGAAAAAGTGCCTTAACCCAAGATAACGCTTCCCCTTCCCATCCCTTTGCAGAAATGTTTTCGCTGAATCAGAGTTAGAAAGGAAAGCATGCCATTCTTTGGCCAGGATTCCCCATCGCCTAGAATGTACTAAAACCAATTGGTATTGCAGAACTAGGCCAATCAGATAGGACACAAGGAAGCGGCGTCCCCTTGTGGACAGATCCTCCATTACCCATCTAGAAAACACAGTCAATGGAGAAGTTAGAAGAGTCCACAGTCTTGGGATCATACCTGGGTCCCAGCACAGGTCACCTCTATCTCCCTGGGACCCAAGCCTCAACAGGTGCCCCTGCTCTAGGGAGGGGTTGGGGGACCCAGTCTCTTTTGGCAAATTAGGCTCTGACCATTTTCTAGACAGCAAGCAAGGGATTGGTTCGGGCCAATGGAGGGAACTACTGGCATGAGTAACTCACCTGAACCAACGACTACGACAACGACGGGTCCAGCGCTTGGAATAGCCTTCCAATAGTCTTTAAACGTGATCATTGGCATGAGCGGGCCTTTTCCCCCAACCTCTGAATGGAATGGTGACCTGTCAGTTGGGTACATTCTAGGAAAATTGGGATCCTTAGCTAGACACATACTGCCACCGCCACACTGTACCAGGAACGAACGTGCATGGCCCAGAGGCCAGAGGGCCGAAGGCAGGGGTGCTGAAAAGTCTTTCGAAATAGTGGGGCTTGCAGCTACTCAGTGACCTGGCTTCTAAAGGCATTTTGCCAAGGCTTGGCAAAAGGAAAACAAGTCGGTAGGCGAAGCCACAACATGAAACTAGCAGAAAACCAAAGCAGACACCAAACAAGACCAAGTTGCTGGTTTGTAAAACCGGGTGGGAGGGGGGGCCCAAAAGGGGGGCTTCCGTGGGAAAATCCAGGTCAAACCTCTCCCGCCTTCTCCCAAGGTCCCCCCACTGTGGTAACCAGGCGGGACCAACCATTGAGGTAACTGGGCAGGGCTTGTCTGTAAGTACCACGCCCCCACACCTGTGGTTGGAACACTGAGCGCCACCTTGCGGACTGGAAGACTGCTGTACTTGGTTGTCTGGCAACAAGATGGCGCAGACACGGGGAGGTGCCATCTTGTTGCGACCTGTAGATGCCCATGGTTGGTTACCCTGCAAGAAAAATGGCGGCCAGAGCCTGCGGCGGAGGCGGGGGTCAGCAGGAAGCAAACAACGGGAACCATGCAGAGCCCCAGGGTTTACACGCGCACGCACGTGGCAGCGTGGCTGGCAGCCACACAGAGCGGACCACTGAGGGACCGGAGTTCCCAAACGCGGCAGGCTGCAGTTTTCTGACCGCATCACGGGAATCGAGGCTGGGGAAGCGCGGAGGCAAGGACTGGCCCCGTGGAGCACAAAGGCAGGCACAGAGCCAAACTCAGAAGCAGGAAACACAGGGTGGGCCGGAAGGCAGACAGGCAGGGGGAGGGGGAGGGGCTCCCACCACACTTCACCCGTGGCCCCGGGCGAGTAGTTGGCTCTCAGATACTAACAACTTTAAAAGGCAGGACTGAATCCTGTAAATTCCACAGACCAGCCTTAGAGGAGGAGGAGGAGGGAAAGAGTGTGTTTCCTTTAAAGAGGTCGGTGTCTTCCAAACCATGAGCCTTGTGGTTTAAGACAGTCCGCCCTAGCCGCCAGCTTCG
This sequence comes from Nesogale talazaci, assembly GCA_004026705.1. Lineage (NCBI taxonomy): Eukaryota > Metazoa > Chordata > Mammalia > Afrosoricida > Tenrecidae > Nesogale > Nesogale talazaci. The sequence goes on along the minus strand of PVJH01019934.1, from coordinate 32,077 downwards.
CAGTCTCTCAGGGGTGCGGAAGTGGCGATCAGAAGCACGGAGAGTCAGTGAGGCAAGGTGGGGTCGCTCCAGGGAAGAGCCCCAGCTGGCCTTACTTGAGGGTAAGGTTATCTCCGAGTCGGCACCACAATGTGAGGGTTTGTTCGGTAGGACTAGTGTGGATGAAAGGGCGTCCATTGCGCATGCTCGGGAGGTTCGAGTTATGGGCCAAGAAAGGATGGTACACTGCGCATGCTCAAAGGTCCAGACTTCCGGCCTGAAGAGCTGCACCTGGATTGGCTCACCTAGAGCCAAGTGAATTCAATTCAGCCAATGGGGTCGACCAGAGTCATCAACCGCGCCTCCCCGCCAAAGAATTTAAAAGGCAGGAGCCTGGCGCCTACCTCGGAATTATTTTCAAGCAGCTTTCCAGTAGGCAGATGGACAGTGGTGAGGGACCCTGTGGGTGCCTATGTAAACCTGAAACATAATTGTCATAAAACTTGTTTGTCACAAGCCAGGCTTACAAGGATTAAGGTATATATATCTTCTCGAGAAAACCTAACAGTTTCTCCAGAATTACAAACCTCCACCTTGGCGCACAAGAAAACTCATGCTGGCTCCTGTTTTGTAATCCAAGTGGATTTTTATGAAGGACGGAACAGATTTGTAATCCAAGTGGATTTTTATGAAGGACGGAACAGATTTCAGGTTTAGTCTTAAAAGAGTACATGCTATTTTAGGGAAGTTTGCCATTCCACACAGAAATACAAAACTGGACAAAACCAATCTCGTGGACCAGCACACCCACACTAGCAGAAGGGCCAGAGAGAGCGTGGCACAGCACGAGTGGGCACTGGGAGGAGAGTAAGTCAGAAGAGAGAAGAGAGGCTGTGTGCCCAATAAGGGGGAGGAAGACCTCACCCTCCAACCTGCCTCTGACCAAGCACAGGGTAAAAGAGAGCAGCCGTCCCACATCCACAGTATTTCGAACCTCTGGCTAGGGAGGTGTGTTTGATGGTATTGTTTGACCCCATTGGCTGGCTTAAGGCCACCTACATGGTGTGATGGGCCCAAGCCTAATTTGAACCACCCAGGTGTACTGCGGGCCTGAATTTGAGCATACCCAGTTTAGGGGTCTTCATGGGTATCTAATGATTGCCTGATTCCCTTCCAAACTCCTCTATGGAGCCTGTACTCCCCCACCACCAACACACACACCTCACCTTGCCTCTGAACTGGCTATATAACAGATTCATTCACTTCCTGGTTAAAGAGATAATCCTTAACAGGAATCCTCTACTTTTGGTCCTGCTGATTCCAAACCAGCTTCAAGGTTAGTAATGGAGGAAGGGAGATAAAGATCATTTAAGATGTTTGAGGTGTTAAAAGTTTGAGTGATACTAAAGGTTTCACATCGGGCTTCTTAACACATTCAGCAGTCAATTGGGGAAAAGATGAAGCAGTCAGTTTTCATATTTACAACCTCGGATCTGTGCTCTGTCCCATAAGGTTGTTGAGTCAGAATCAACTAAGTGGCCGTGAGTTTGGCTTGAGTTTTGGTTTCGGAGGCATAGTATTATGTATGTAGTTTTAGAAGTCCCTGGATCCCTACTGGTGTAGTGAGTTATGTCTGAGCTGCTAACCGCATGATGGAGCTTATTCAGATGGCCCTGACTTACTGGAAAATGCAGTTTGAGGGAAAAGAAAATGAAATAAAGGGGAATGAAAAACCTGTGGTTTCTAGATGGACTAAAGGACAACCATGGATTCAAGTAGTTGTTAAGTTGATAATAGACTGAAAGGGGGCAATCGGGAAAGAACCCAGTATAACAGAGATTTTTAGACTTTTAAGTAGGAGGCCTATTGTAGACATTGAGTTGATACAAAGATTCTACTTCAGCACTATAAGAGTTGGGTGGACCGTTGGTAACTTCTCACACCCCCACACCCAATGTTAAGGAAACCTAAATAAAGACCATTCTATTCACCTCATATGGTGACATTTAATGATGGGAATTCCTGCCTGGGACCATGTGAAGCAGAGACACAGGTTTGATAAAGATAACGATTGACAAAAAGCCCAGGATGTTATCATCCTAAACGAGAGACTCAAGGCCCTATGCTAAAGTGCCCAGATTTTAAGCGGGACACCATTGACCAGGGGAGGGGAGAAGTTGTTCTTGATTTAAAATTTGGTCTATATGGAGCAAAAGAAATTTTCATAGAACATAAAAATAGTATTATATTTATTTTAATTTTAAAATGCCACAGGATGTTATTAAATTGTTAAAAAGCAGGACACCTGGTCATTTTACCCTATCCAGATGTGTAGATAAAATGTCCTGGGGACACATCCTCTTATACCCCCTGAGGCTAACCAACCCCAATACGAACTGTTCTGTCTGCCAGTAGGAGAGACAGAGACTGCAAATGGCTTTAGGACATATTCCCCAGTTAGAGGGTCCTATATATAGCTGACAAATCAACTATTCCAGACCAATGACACAAGAGACATCAGGTGACTCCAAATGGATTCTCACAAGAAAAGGTATATATACCATAGACTGAGCTTTGCATATTTAACAATACATGCTGACATTAAAAATACTACCAAGGGGCTAGAACAAAAGATTCTGTACCACTCTAAGTGATCAAGTTATAGCTTCTCAGACCCAGGAGCACACTTTGCAACTCAAAATGTACAGCAGGGGGCCAAGGACATTAGATGGACATACCATGTTGTTTACTATCCTCAGAGTAATGGTTTGATAGAGAATTGAAATGGGCAGTTGGAACATTTGTTAGCCAAAGTGGAGGGAGGTAAAGACATGAGATGGACTTTCAAACTTTGATGAGTGTGTGTTCACATTCAACAGAAGGACAAAGAGAATTACCACAGGATAGGTTCCTGTTTGTCAGGGGGGTCTAGCGAAGAGGGTTTTGGGGAGGATAGTGGTGCCACTGTGCAGTTCTTTCCCACATCACCCTAAACCGTTTGGAGTTGTTGTTTTGCCTGCCTGCAGTCCCAGGACAGATTCATGAGATCCCTCAGCAAGAGGATGAAACTATAGCCCTGAACTTTTAAGAGAGAATTCCAAAGGGGCTGTTGAGATGGATTATACCTTCTTTGCATGTGGCAAAACTGAGGTTGTCTGTAAATGGTGTCCTATTATCCAGTAATCCAGAGTGTACACTCATCTTGAACCTATGAAACCCTGCCCAGAATGTGACTGGGAATAGATCGAGGGAGACACACCTGCTGAACCTGAGGTCCTTTCCTTAGGTGGAAAAATTTGTGTAAAAATAAATGACAGGGCTGAGCCCTGGTGGCGTAGTGGTTGTGCGCGGGACTGCGGCCCACTGGGATGGAGGTTCAATTCCCGCTCAAAGGAGCAAAGGCTGGGCCTCCTACTCCCACCACCAGGGCAGTGATGCCTAAAAAATTAAAAAATAAATAAATAAATAAATGACAGATGAAAAGGAGAAATAATAACAGCGGGAAAAGGAATGAATAAGTGGATTATGCAACTGGGAAAATAGGAAAGCCAAAGGGTGCCACCCATACTCCCTCAGCAAAACTTGGCTATAGATGGAACTATTAGAAGTAAAACACTTGTGTGCATTGAAAGATTTCATTAAAAGAGTAAAATGAGAGTACATAGATTGGGAAAAGATATCTAGCAATGACATAATGGACTAAGGACTAGTTACTAAAATCTACAGGGTGTACCACAAACCTACAACAACAAAAATTAACAACCTTCGAGAAGATGAACTGAACAGACAATTCATGAAGGATGACACTCGAATGGCTAAATAAGTACATGAGGAAATGCTCCCATTCACTAGTCATCCAGGAAATACAAGTCAAAACAAACGAGATACCATCTAAGACCCCTAACGGTAGCCCAATATTAAAAAACTGAGAACAACAAATGCTGGAGAGGGTATGAGAGATTGTTACACTTATTCACTGCTAGTTGGCTTATAACTACATACAGCCACTGTGGAAAACAACCTGGTGATTCCTAAACTAGATGCCATAGAAAAACCATATATATATGATTTTATTTCTCTAGATAAGCCAGCCTAACAGTGATGAAGTCATATGTTTCAGAAGTCCCTAATTTAAAACTTTGTACTTTTTTATGTATGTAAAAGCATACTTGGGAAATATTTGTAATTATAAACTTGTTCTAGGAAATTTGTAAGCAGTCACATCTTTTTTTTTAATCAGTCATATCTTTATCACTTGAAGTCTCCTTTACATAGGAGGTGAACTCCTTTCTGCAAAAGGTGGTCAAGAAAAACCTTGTTATCTGAAACTTTCCAAATATCCAACCAGAAAATAACCCAAATTTATCCCTATTTCTGGCTTTTAGCTTTAATATTTGCAGATATTGGGCTGCTAGGTAGGAGTGGGAGCACATTACCTGACTTCCCTGGCATGTGTTCCTCCATTTGTAAAAATATTTTCCTAGCACCAGTAAAACTCTTTATTTTGACTTTAAATATAATCGTAATCTTCTTTTCTACCATAATAGAAAACACACAAATTACTTAGGAGTGGTTACACAAGATAACTGATAGCTGTTTTTGATCAGAAAACCCTTCGTTATTTCTGGATCAATGATGGCAGCCCCTTGGAGTCACCAGAACGGAAGAGCACGGCTCCCGCTCTGTGCTTTCCCATGAGTGCTGTGGGTGACTTGGGCCTGGCGGATCTTTTACTATGTGTCTGAGGAGCTAAAAAAAGACTGTTTTCTGGGCAATATCATCAAGAATATAGGCCTGAAACCATAGGAGAGCTAGTGAAATGTAGAGTCTGTATCTTTCTAGAGAGGAAGGCCTATCATTTTACAATGGACTTAAAAAATTATTTACATATTGTAAAAACTTGAGGCAGAAAAAACTCTGCAGTTGCCCTGAATTTTGCTTGCTACGTTTCTAGGTTCTTGTTGAAGACGAGTAGTGATTTATGCCCCAGAAATAGAAGTTCTGAGTATAAGTTACAACATGCATAGTCTCCCAGGCAAGATTCTGTTTTAGACGTTAGTGAGAGCACTGCTATCATGACACATTTCCCACCCCCTCACCTCTAGAGGTTTTGTTTGTTTGTTTTTTTGGTAGGCATCACTGCCTCTGGTGGTTGTGGGCACTACCCAGGGTTAATCCTGAGAGCAGCCGTTGGATTTGAACTGTCAAGCCCGCAGGCCACAGTCCCACAATCAACCACTTACGCCACCGGGGCTCAGTCCTCCTCTAGATGTTTATGTTGCTGATGTAGAACAAATTCTCCCAAGGCTTACACTACAAGTCCTAATCAGAATTTAATTTAGAGTTAATAACACATTATGAACCAGAGACAATGCTGAAATGATTCTCAAGAAGCCTCTTAAGAGAAAAGCAGGGTCAATATAATACTCAGACACTTACTGCCATCAACAGGGGCCACTGCAGAGTAGGAAGTAGGCAGATGAATGTCTTGGTCTTAGATCAACATAATGGTTCCATGTTCAACAAGAAATTATTATAAAGGAGAGTTGTAAAATGTTGTTAAGGGATACCCATTGGTGAACAATGAAACAAGTGACATATGAAGAGGCTACATTTTAAATGATTACTTGTTTCTGCTAGTAGCAGTGGTACTTTTCAAGTGTATGCCTGAAGTGGAGAATTTAAGTCAATGGCAAACTCATTTTGATAGGAATATAGTTATTAATTAGAAGGACAAGATAAAAATGAAAGTAAATTGGAAAGAAAGAAAATGAGAGAACAGGAAGAAATAGAGGGTAGGCAGGTGTTCATTTTGGTGAAGGGGAAAATCGTATCCTACAAAAGGGAGACGAGAAATAGGGAGAGAGAGCAAGCTCAAAAGGAACCCTGGTGGCATAGTGGGTTCCACTTTGGGCCACCATCAGTGCCTTGGGAGAGATGAGGTTTTCTACTCCTGCAAAAAGTTCTACCTACCCTAGAGCATCACTATGAATTGGCATCAACTCGATGACAGTGTTTGGGGTTTTGGAGGATAAGCTATTGGGATGTTTGATAAGTAGTTTCAGTTGTTGACTACCAACATGATCTTTTGAAATGTAAACACTCATTTCATTCACAGTAAAGTTTGTTTTGTTCTTAAGATGAAGTACATTGTCTTTTCAATTCAAAGTGAGATAGTGGGCATAAAGAATAATGCCCAAGAGATAATGGCTATGTTCTCTTCAGTCAGTGTCAGAAGACAACCCAATGGAGATTGCTGTAACCCTTTCAAACCTCTATGGTTACTTAGGACACCAAAGATAATATGGTGACAATTATTGAAAATTGTTAATAATGCAACGAAATAATTATTATCTATTGTCATTGCTACCTTTTCAATTAAAGTGTCCTTGGTTAATTACCAGAGTTTAGAAAGTGAAAAGTTTCTGTAGTAGTGAATTTTTTATTATTATTATTATTACAATCACTGTAATCAGCTCACTCTCCTTGAAAGCCCCCTCCAGGAAGCATTTCTCTCTTCTTTCATTGCCATCACCTATGAAACAGACATCACGTGGGTGCAGAACAGATCCAGATCTGCAGCTGTGTGCATGCAACAGTAGGCATCTCTTGCTCAGCAGCACGTCACTAAGTCTACTTGTGCTGGACAAGAATGACAAGATATACCAGATCCCAGACCCTACTTTCCCCCCAGTGGCTCCATCAGCAAGCTGCTGATGACCCAACCCTGTGGAGCTCAACTATCTGATGACCAAGGTTGGTGCTTGGTAGAAATTCTTGGCAGAATGTCAGGCAGAATGTCTGCCTGACTGTCCTCTCTCCTACTCAGGACCAACAGTTTTTCAAGGTGAGACTGTTCAAACAATATTTTCATGGAGGCAACTTGCTCTGACATAGACCCTGCTGAACACAGACTCACACAGAGCCTCCCCAGCTCACTCTCCTGGTCACCATTACGTTCATCTTAGCTGTGACTGACATTACCCAGCATCCTGGGTATTCTAGAGGACCCACCGACCCTGCTTACTGAGACCACAGTTTACCTGCCACTTCCCAGTTGTCTTGATGCTGCTAGTGCTCTGGTTGCAGGGGCGCACACCTGTCATTTTGTGGGGGCTTTCCTGCAGACTTCTTCCAGAAGGTCTCCTTCACCACAGTTTACTGGAAGAACCAGCTGATCTTCCTCTCATCCAGGGGCTCACACAGACTCATTAGCCAGACAATCTGAGACAAATGTTCCTATTCTGGTCATTCAAGATTTACAGAAAGCAAAAACAGTCTCCTGTCTTCTGATGAGTTATATTCCTATATCCAGGATATAATTTATGGGATAGATCTTCATTTTGTATTGGTCATTCTTTCTTAATACTAATGAAAAAAAAAAAGGCTGAGCCCTGGTGGCTTACTGGTAGTTTGCAGGACTGCGGCCCACAGGGTTGACAGTTCAAATCCAGCAGCAAGGCTGGGCTTGCTACTCCCCCAGGGCAGTGATGCCACCAAAAAAACAATAACAACAACAACAACAAAATACTAATGAAAGCCAATCAATGAAGAAGACAAATCAGAAAAAGTAAAGACTTGAGTTAAACAAACCCTGCCATATTCAAAGTAAGCACTAGCCTTGACAACTTCTGACTCCTTGAAATAGCCTACCTGATAAGAATGTTTCATGGTTCCTACTCCCACCACCGGAGAGATGCCCCCCAAAAAAATTTAAAAAAAAAAAAAAGAATGTTTCATGGTATTGGGCCACACTTTATCAGTTGAACCAAATAGTTTTTGCCAACAATGTAACTTATGGTGAATGCTTGATTTTGTATGCCAGTGGCCCAGGTACAGTGTGTCAATCTGACCCATGGGGATCTGGATACTGAGTCATTAAGGTCAGTCATATGGCTGATCATGAATAAAAGTCCTGAACACCAAGGCTCAGATGAATATCTGCAATTAGCAGTATTTTAAATATGTTGTCATACATGGATACTTGGAGAATTATGTATATTCCTTTGCAACTTCTGGGAAGGACCATCTGGAAACTTTAGCTTGGTTTCACCCATGTGCGCATTTTCCATTTGTTTATTTTAATCTTTATGTAATAAACCATAAGCTTAAATATATAAGCATTTCTGAGTTCTGAGAGTTCTTCTAGTGAGTTGTTAAGTCTAAGAGTGGTTTGGGCAATGTCTACAGAGAAATAATAAAATTATATTCTTGTTTGCTAAATTATTGGTAGTTTGAGCTTAAATTAGGATTCAGTTGCACTTTTTTAAAAGCTGACCAAATATACTACAGCAAAAACAAACAAAACAGGGGTATAGACATGACAAAAGTCAAAATACCCACACCAGCCTGTGTAACCACGAGGTGTCCAAGGGATAAGGTATCAAAGAACTAAAAATTATATCATTATAGATGAGGGGGAGTACAGATTGGGGACCCAAAGCCCATCCATCAGTAGGTAAGGTGACATCCCCTTACAGAAGGGAGGAGGACGAGATAGTCAAGGTACAGTGTAGCAATGATGAAATATTCTAGCTCTTTTTTTTGGGGGGGGGGGGCATCACTGCTCTCCGGTGGTGGGAGTAGGAGGCCCAGCCCCACTGCTGGAATTGAACCTCCATCCCAGTGGGCTACAGTCCCACGCACAACCACTATGCCACCGGGGCTCAGCCCCAGAAATATTCTAGTTCTTAAATGCTTTCTCCCACCCACTATCATGATCCCAATTCTATCTGAAAAATCTAGCCAGACCAGGGAATGTACAAAGGAGCCAGAAACATGGGGAATTCAGGACAAACGATCCCTTCAGAACCAGTGGTAAGAGTGGTAAGGAGGGTGGAGGGAAGGTGGAGTGAAAAGGGGAAACCAATTGCAGGGATCTACATATATAGCTTCCTCCCTGGGATATGGACAACAAGGAAGTGGGTGAAGGGATATATAGGACAGTGTACAATATGACAAAATAATGATAGCTTGTGTCCCTTCAGTCATTTCCCCATTGCAGGGATGTATATATAGCTTCCTCCCTGGGGTATGAACAACAGGGGTGACTGAAGGGACACATTGGACAGTGTATGATATGAAAAAGTAGTAACAATTTGTAAATTATTAAGGATTCATGGAGAAAAGGAAGTGGGGAGGGAAGCAAAATAGGGGGAGCTGGTACTGGGGGCCTAAGTGGAGGGAAAAATGTTTTGAGAGTGATGATGGCAACAAGTGTGCAAATGTGGCCTGCATAAAATTGATGTATGTATGGATTGTGATGGGAGTTGTATGAGCCCCCAATAAAATGATTTATAAAATAGAAAAAGGAGGGGGAAGGAAGAGCTTATACCAAGGGCTCAAGTAGAAAATATTTAGAAATGAAGATGGCAACATGTGTACAAATATGCTTGATACAAATGATGTATTGAACGTTATAAGAGCTGTTAGAGCCCCCAATAAAATCATTGGGGAACAAATAACCTATTATAGGAGAGAAAAAAAGGTTCCTGGTGGGTAGAGTGGGGGAAGAAGGGGGTAAAAGGCAACTGATTATCAAGGAATTCAAGAGAAAGAAATGTTTTGAAATTGATTGTGGTAGTATTTGTACAATACTGCTTGATGTGATTTAATTATGGCATGCTATGATATCTGTAAGAGTTCCCAATAAAATAATTAAAAGAAAAAAATAAAGATAGTTTGTAATTATTAAGGGTTAATGAGGGACAGTGAGTAGGGAGGGAGGGGAAATATGAGGAACTGATATCAAGGGCCTAAGTAGGATGATGTTTTGAGAATGATAGCGACAAATGTACAAATGTGGTCTGCATACACTTTATGTATGTATTGATCGTCATGAGTCGTATGAGCTGTATATGAATAAATTTTTTTTAAAAAAAGAATCAATCATGCCTTGTCTTGGGGAAGTCCTGAACCAATATGGTAAGCTCCTTTTTAATACAATGTATGTGTCCTGGCTGAGCCCCGGTGGCATAGTGGTTGAGTGCGGACTGTGGCCCACTGGCTTGGCGGTTCAAATCCAGCAGCAGCAAGGTTGGGTAGCTCCCACAATCACCAGAGGGCAGTGATCCCTCCCCCCAAAAAATAAAATAAATAATGTATGTGTCCCAATCCTGGCACTGATCTCGTTCGTGTCATGAGTCCCATTGGTGACTATGGTGTATTGCTCAGCTGCAACCACATTTCTGTGACATTTTCTTTGGCCTATCACATTGTTTGTAAAGCTCTGCATCTGGGCAAATCCTTGGACCTCATGTCAATGCTCTCCCTCATCTGAACAGTATGTCTTTATAATTGTCTTGTCTTTATCCCATTTAAGACTTGAACAATGTTAGCTTAAGGGCTGAGCCCCGGTGGCCTAGTGGTTGAGTGCGGGACTGCAGCCCACAGGGTTGGTGGTTCATATCCAGCAGCAGCTCTCCAGGAGCAAGGCTGGGCCTCCTAGTACCACCAGGGGCAGTGATGCCCACACACACACACACACACACACACAAAATGTTGGCTTAAAAAAAACAACAAATTACTTGCCCAAAATCACACAACAAATATAGATCACAAACCAGGATACATATCTAGACATTTTTTCTTGACCTTGAAGTCTTCATTTCTTTACTATTCTTTAATAAGTTTAGGGTAACAAGCCAAAGTACCTACTTTGGCAGATTTACAGCCTAGTGAGGTAATGTACACTTTAGTAATGACAAGTGTATAATAATTATCCCAATACCCTGTTGCATACATAAGATTACAGACATTAGATGCTTAGTTAAACAGTTTATGGACAATGTCTGGTACTATCCGGGACTATAAAATGTGGTTAAATAAAAAAATAAGACAGAGAAGCAAAGCATACAACAGAATCAGAGTAAGTCACTTACTTTAGATAGGTCCAGAATGTGGTTAGTGATCATTAGGAACCAGCCAGACAAAGAGAAGTCTTCTAGGTGCTGTGAACTGACGGTGAAGTTTCTAAGGCCCCATGATTTTCTAGGTTGGTACAAACTGTTAATGCACTAAGCTGCTAGTGGAAACAATAAAGGTTCAAGTCCCCCAGAAATGGTTTAAAAGAAAAATCTAGTGATTAAAAAAAAAAAACAAAAAAAACCCAGACATTGAATAGCTTATAGAGCACATGGGGTTTTCATGAAGCAGAGCTGACTCAACAGCTATTAGTAAAAACTGATTAAGGCCCAGTCATTAAAAAGTTAATTAAACTTCTTGGGAAAATGTACCTGTTGGTATGAATTGAACATACAATGAGAGGATATAGTAAAATCAAAACTGAAAAGGCAAAAGGAGCACTCATAGTCTTATACATCTACTTTAAAACATAGAAATGTAATCCTAAGAGCAATGATGCAGCAGTGAAGGACAGCAGTGTGGTGCCGTGATTTCCTTGACATGGCTTTACTAGTCTTATTTTTGCTAATTTCCACCAAGCAACTGGATAAGACTATGTAGATGGGGTGTATTTCCTCTTACTGGATCGGAGTAATAGGTGGGGGAAATTCTGATAGGATTATATGATTCAGTTATGACTGGTTTTTAACAGGGTAGTTGCAAAAAGTTGGAACTATAACATGGTGATTGATCAATTTTATCATCCTGCTGGGTATAAAATGAGCCATCTTAGATGTAGAAATAGAGATGTTTCACTACAATAAATAAAGTGGGGGGGGGGGGGGGGGAGGCAAGAAGTTGATGCATCCTTTGGGTTCCCAGATAACCTTGCACTCCCAACCTTCTCTATCCAGGAAACTGTCACCCAGAGGAGTGGTAGCAGCAGAACTACTTTCCAGCACAGGGAGTGAGAAAGGTTGAGTGCCTTCATGCAGGAGGTTTCACTGGCACAGTGGGAGACCTATAGGCACCTGAGGGAGTTTGATGTGCTGACACATGAAGCCAGAGCTGAGTACTTTGGGGCTGAGGCTTATGGCTAAGTCTTTGGGCCCTAAAAGGAGCCCTGTGGTGTAGTGGTTACTCAATGGGCTGCTCAGTGCAAGGTCGGGAGTTTTAAACCACCAATTTGCTGTATGGAAAAAAGGTGGGGCTTTCTACTCCCATAGAGTTGAGTCTCAAACACTCAAAGGGGTAGTTCTACCCTGTCCTGTAGTGTCACTGAGTTGACATTGAGCCAATGACAGTGTTTGTTTTTGGTTTGGGCACTAAAAGCTCTGCAACACTGCTTCAGCAGGGCTGAAGTCAGGATACATGTGTCAGAGAAGTCAATGACCAGAAGCATGCCTGTGGGCTTGGCTGAGAAAAGGTTGTCCTGACCAATTCTGACCCCAAATTGTAACCTATTGACTTTTCTAGTAAACCCCTATGTTAGATGAATTGTGTAGAGAAACAAAACACTCAGCTATGTAAAGAATTTTATATCAAGAAATGATCCCAGCCCAGTTCAATTCAAGTCCATGGGCTCATTACTAGCCCAAGGGCTCTTCAGAGCCACATAGCTTCAGCCGGTGGGTGCAATCATGTGGCTTCAACATCAGTGGCAAAATGGCAGGGTGAGGCCTCTCAAAGTTGGCGAGGCCACCCCTGGAAGCAGACAGAGTCCCAATGAAGGTGAAAAGCTGGAAAGAGAAGTCTTCACTTTCTTGTAGAAAAGGCCACATCCCAAGGAGATACCAAGCTGTGATCTCATTGATAAGATTCCAAGCCTACATATTCACAAGGGTCAAGTTGACATAAACCCTGCCACAATTCCATAATCCTGCATACCGTCTGTAAAATGTTTGCGGCTATTGCAATGAATTACCTAACCAGAAAAGTGAGAATGCCTTGGAAGGGATGATGGGTATCAGAACTGCTCTGACATCTACCTTATACGAACCGGTCATGAGTGGATAAAATTAAAAGTCAGATGCTGCCCCCACATCATTTTTTGGGGGGCATCACTGCTCTCCGGTGGTGGGAGCAGGAGGCCCAGCCCCTCTGCTGGAATCGAACCTCCGTCCCAGTGGGCCGCAGTCCCGCGCACAACCACTACGCCACCGGGGCTCAGCCCACCCCCACATCATTTAATAGAGTAAAAAACCTATATTGGATGGTGAAAAACTGCATATCTATAATACAAAGAAATTGTTTTAAGTGGTCTGCTTAAAGTCAAATATGGTAGAAGTTTTTCAGATGTGGGAGAAATGAGCTCCTTTATGCAGCCTTTTGGCCTTGGTTCTTTGGAATAACAGCTTGGTATACTTTTCCCTCTAAGCCCTAGTTACCTTTGCCCTAGTTTTCGACTCCAGGACATTTGTTACATTTGTCCAGTGGAGTAGTTATATGATTTTCTATCAACTTGAAGATGTATGAAAATGTAGGGGTGGAATCTAACCTGTCAATCAGGTCCCTGAGGGTGCCTGAGCATGTCTCCTTGTCGGTGTGGCTCTCTCATAAAGACCCTGGGAAGCTCCTGCCACTCAGCCTTCCTGCTTGCTGGGACTCTGGTGGTCACCTTGAAAACTGCCAGTGCTTTGCCATGTTTCCACCCACGTTGGAGTCAAATGATTCTGTGCCCACTGGCCGGTGATCTTCCTGCATCACATGTGGCTGCATGAGTCTGAAGAAGGACTTCTGGAGTAGGATCAGAGATATGGACTTGAGTTGGACTGGACTGGAACACTTTCTTGATGTAAAGTTCTCTCGTAAAACATACACGTCACTGAATTTGCTTTTCTGGTCAACCCGGCTTAACACATCCAGGTTAGTTGGCATTTCTTGGTAAAACTGTAAACAACTGATGGTTTGGTAATTTTTGCTTGGCCCAGCCCTGTAGTCTGCCCAGGATCTGTATGCACCTTGCAGGGATTGGTCAATATACTCTTGCAAATTAGATGGCCTACTATGCAAACCAAGTGTATGTGGGTTCCACAGGAGGGTTAGTACAGGGCCTAATACAGGGTTATGCTTTGAAAATGAGCTTGCTTCTATATGCAGTTAACTCCATAGAAATGGGCAGAGAAAATGGAAGAGAAGGCAAAATACCTCTTACAAGAGTCGTAACATGGGTCAAGGACTGCAACATTGAAGATGTTGAGAGGCCCAGTAGGGTCCCTATAACAGAACAGCAAGCCTGGTAGGCGCCCTGCAGCAAAACTGGTGGCAGACCCAGAAGGGGCCCTGCAGTGCTTGGTGACAAGCCCATAGGAGGTCCGGATGCAGAACTACCAGCAACAGCCCTAGAAAAGGTCCTGCAGCTACAGTGATGACAGATCCAGAGGGGCCTGTGGCAACAGCAGCAATCAGCCTGGAAGGAGCTCTGTGTCACAGTTGGGCAATCAGGGAAGCCAAATGATGTCAGGAGGGGGCCAAGAATTTTTCCTTGTGGGAGTTGGGAGAGGGGTTCCTGACAGGGACCTGCTTGTTTACAGGTCTGAGAAGTTGAAAGCTGTCCTGCACCAAAGGCAGACCTCGTGTCCACTTTGGGTAAAGCCTAGATTTTGCCTACATGCTTCCTGATCCTGAGGTGTCCTTACTAAACCAGGGTCTGGTGAATTCTGTGGAGGCTTTAGAACCAATTATTAAACCCAGCAGAGAATCAAGAGTGTCAGGGGAGGGGCAGCAGCTGTCCTAGTGGGAGAATGAAGGGATGCCTGACCATCTGAAAGGAAATCAGCTTTGGGTTGATCCTGGTCATTCCAAACTCACCTCATTGATATCAAGTCAATTCAGACCCAATTAATAGTGTTCCAAGCCTGTCACTTTTTATGGGAGTAGAGTGGCTGGTGGCTTCAAATGGCTGACCTTGTGGGGAGTGCAACCCTTATATCACTAGGGCTTCTAGGTTCCGACTACCATTTTACAAGTGTCAACCTACAAATGTAATAAATAAAACACCTAGTTATACTAAAGCAATTTTAAGAAAACTTATTACTTGCAAACTTCAAGAAACAGTCCAAAGCTATGATGAAGGAAAATCACCACTATTGCCTTAAAAACAGAAATGTAAAAAATATTTTGCTAGGATGTCTCAAAGTATGTGATTGTACACTGTCTGAGTAATTGTATTTTCTTTTTAATCAACAATATTTACTATTAAGTACAAAATTAAGGTGGGTTTTAAATGCTGCTTTATGGGGCTAGTGATATTCTGAAACCAAAGCTCTATTTCATAGACATCTGTCACAAATGAATTACACACAACTCTGCATTTTATAAATTTTATCACTGATTTCTCAAAAATTGCTCATTTGCAGCATTAAGCTATCTTTAGAATATGGAAAGTTTGTCTTAAACTATATGTTCTAGAATTTTTAAAATATCAGACTGAATACTATTGTTAACAGACAAATCACCTTCTCATATTAAATAGCTACAGAAATTAAACTGAAAAATATAGAAGCTTTAATTTAAACCAATGAATATACTGACCTGCATTTGGTAACTAATGGCATATTTTAAAATATTTTATAAGCAGATGGATTTAGTGTCTAATAAATTTTTTAAGTACAAATGGACTTTTACCTAAAAAAAGTTAAGCTTACGAAGGTCTAGCCCTGTTTCCTTACCTTCAGCTAGAAAAAGCCTGGGAATTTTACAAAATACAAAAATGACATTACCCGTTTACCCAATTGTTTGTTGACTTTAGCTGCAAAAGAAGAGCATATCAAATTGTTCATTGAATTCGTTTCACCTTCAGGAATTATTTTACCAAGAGTACTAACAATCACAATATGATCTGACTCCCCACTACCCATGAAAGAATAAGGCCCATTATGCAGTGAAAATTAGCTTTTATTGTTAGAAACTTCAAAAAATGTTTTGCTGCTCCAAAGGTGAAAATAACTGCTTTGAACCATTGGGGGTGGGGCAGGGAGAGGGATGGGGGGGGGGGGGGGGAGAGAAGGGGAGAACTTGCATAGGAAAAAAAAAACTTAAAAAAAATTGCAAGCTAGCTTCCTTGCTTCTGGGGTAGGCTCGAGTTCAGTTAACACAATGTAGCATTAGCAGCTTCTGGTAAATGGCAAAACAGCAGCAAAGTCCTGCAGTGAAGCTGTAATTAAGGTTGAACAATTCAGTCCACAAACTTTACAGACTTCCTGCATTTTTCCTATCTATAAAATCCTATTTTCTTAAAAAAAAAATTATAACACCTAGTCAAAAAGTATCAAATGTGAAAAATTCAAAGATAGAACAGGAACTCGTGCAAAACGTTGTCAAAGGCTTTTCTTAAACTGGCATGTCTGCCCTTAAAGCCTCCTTACTTCTCGAGGAGTGATTCGAGCTCTTCTTGCAAAGAGCTGAGCTGCTCTTTTTCTCGGTCTTCCTTTTGCTTGAGTTCATCCAGCACCGCCTGAAATCTGTTCTTGAGGGCCAGGTTCTCGACTTTCATGATGAGATCCTCCTGTCGTTTGGCCCTGTCCTGGGTCTCTTGGAGCTTGCCTTTCACGCTATCGATTTGCTTCTGAATTCCCATAACCAACTGATTGGTTCCTTCATTTTCTTGGTGCTGTTCATCTGATTCATTTAGCTTGTCCTGTAGCTGTCTCTCCAGGTCTTCCTCGGTGTCTATGATGTTTATATCTTCTTCATCCTGGTGTTGAACTTCATCTTCATCTTCACTGCTGCTGCTGAGATCATTGAAGATCTCTCGAAGCTCATCATGCTCCAGCGAGTCGTGGCCCTGCCTGTGCCCAGACATTCCTGGAGAAGAGATATCAAGGCCTTGATTTTCTGCCTCCTTTGTTTCATCTTCGGCAATAATTTCCCAGCGAGTACTGACAGCTTCTGCGTCTGTACTCAGCAATCGCTTCACTTCCTTCTCCACATCTGGAGATTCAATATACTTCTTCTTTGCGGTCTTCCGGAACCTTCTCTTTCGAACATTTTTCAGAGGCAGAGTAATTCCGTGGTTCCAAACAAACTTTTTCTCTTTGTCCTTATCCTTTTTCTTGCTTGCCTTGGGGTCTGCAGTAGCAGCTGGCTCTTCCACAGGAGGATAGAGATCACCATCAACTGTGGATACAAGCATCTGACAGATATCAGCTGTCTTGTAAAAGGTTTTCTTATCAATGGTTTTCAAGCTTTCCATAACACAAGGCAAATCAACCAATTTTGCCGCCAATGGCACCCGATCCACTCTGACAATGCCATGACGCCCATCGGGGTGCAGCTCAATGGTCAGTCTGTCTTTCAGGTTGACATGGCCGGACTGTACTGCCCGCCTCACAGTGGAAGCATACTCTGGGGGCAGACGTAAGATAAACTGACTCTCTAGCTCGTGAGGAGCATCATCTTTGCTCTTACTCATCTTTGCTTCTCTGTAACTCACGTTTCTGGTAAGCTCTTGTTTCTCTATGAAAGTCCACCCACTGCAAGTCAGAAAGAACACTTTGTTAGGAATCGAAGTTTTTACAACGCGCCCCAGGAAGAACAGCAGCTAAGCGTCTCTCGTCTCAATTCTGAATATGATCGCCAGTGAACAGCAGTGGTTACTGACCACAGCTGGCTTTCACTTAATCAATGGGCGCAATGTCCAGTTCCTACCGCTAGGTGCCGCTGCCGGACAATGGAGACAAGAAAGCAAATGGCGAGTCCCGCGGAAGGGCTTTTTAGGCCCAGAAAGTAAGGCTCAGCGGACAGTCCCAGGCCAGAGTCTCCCAGAAGAAAGAGAGTCAAAATTCAAGGGGCGCAGGGCGCTCTCTTTGCCTCCGTTACTTTTAAAGCCGGCGGCGATGATAAACGCACCTTCTCTAGAGGCGGTAAACGAACTGCCGAGAAGCGCGCGGGGCGGGGCGGGACGGCCGGAAACTAGTTTCCCCGAGTCTTAAGTTCTCCCGGCGCTCGCCCAAGTGAACCGCTGCTTCTTACCAACGTGAAGGACCCGGTAGCGGCGGCGTTAAAGTTGGCCGAGATCCGCGACTCTGAGGGCCAGGCCCGGCGGCTAGGCGACTCCGCGGCCCGGCGGCCCGGCGGTTGGCGGTTGGCGGTTAGGCAGAGTAACGGCTCCGCGGCTGAGGAAGCTCTGCACGCCTGCGTCGTACGCCGCAGAACTAAGAAGGAAGTGCCACGTCACGAGTGGGCGGGGTTAGCTGTGAGGAACACTGCCCAACCGGAAGTGCTGACTGAGCAGGCGCGCGCAGGCGCAGTTGAGCTTCTGGCGTGGCGAATCCTGTCTCTTCCCCAACCCAAAGTAAGCCCGCGCTCCTGTTTCAGCGAGACTGTGGCATTTACGGGATACAAACAACAATGTTTGAAAAATAGCTTTAGGTTTGAAATTAACTAGAGACCACAGCGCCAAGAGTGATATTGTACCGCCTTTGTCTCCTCCCTCCACCGTTCAAAAACCCACGAATAGACTCCTACTCTCAGCGAGCCAGTAAGAATGGACCTGCTCCATAGTCCTCCAGACTAAGTCTTTTTTTTTCTTAATTTTTTTCGGACTAAATCTTTTAAGAGCTTACAGGAAGTTTAAGCGGTTCTCAACCTGTGGGTTGCTACGGGGTCAATGATCCTTTCACAGGAGTCACCTGATTCATAACAGTAGCAAAAGGACCGTTATGAAATAGCAAGGAAAATAATTTTATGTTTGAGGGGTCACCACAACATGAGGACCTGTATTAAAGGGTCGCAGCATTAGGAAGGTTGAAAACCACTGGTTTACACCCTCTTTTTCCTTAATGGCCAATATTGCAGTTAGCTGCCAAACAACCCACTGCTCCAAGCCCCACCCCCCACCGCCCCCTTACCAAATTACCCCAAACCTGGGCAGTGTTTGGACTTGGGGGGGAGGGATTCCCTGAGATAACTGTGAAGGTCACGGAAGAAGAATTTTTGCTCCTGAAAACATCTCAGATGCCCCCGTCTTGCCCCCTCAAAAAAAGTGTATCTCATTGAAGCCAATACAAGAATTAATAACTTCTCACACAAGGGATTTTAAAAGTACCCAAATCAATACAATGAGGAGATCATGCCAAACCACACAACCCTCTACCATCCTATAGGGATCAGTACAACCCTGTGAGGGTTTCTCGGCTGAATCCAACGGCTACACCTTTCTCCCTAGGAGTGGCTGTTGGTGACCCAATTGGAAGGTCACTGCCCCATGGGCGGGCTCCCTTAAGGACATTCTGCCCACCAAATAATTCCATATCTACGTTTTGTGTATTATGGACACATCTCCGAAGAGAATCCGTGACCTATTTCTATTGTGGAGGGTTCTTGGGGAACAAGGTGATTTTTTTTTCTTTTAATGTGCTTGACATGATATAAATCTAAACAAGCAAGCGTTCTGAGAACACAATAAGGGACTAAGAAAACTTTGTAGAAATTTCTATTTTCATTCCATCATTCCATGAATTTGTAAAGACCCCTGTATGTTCCCTTAGGAAAGAGTTGTCTGGAAAACAGAAGGCTATGGTAGAATATACCAAGTATTATTCCCTCCCTGCCTTTCATGTCCTGGCACTATTTGAATTCTTCTGGAAAAATCACTTTAGAACTTTTTTCACAGTACCTCAACTATTTTGTTCTCTTCTATCTGCCTCTTCTATGGGAAATTAGGTGTTTAGAAACATGCATTTACAAAAATTTTTATCTAACAGTTTCTATTTGTTACATATTTTTATCTGATTTTAAAATGCAATCAAAAAATATACCTGTTCAGTAAAGTTTCAAGTCATTTCAAATTTAATTTCTATATCCTTTCTTAAAATAACATTCTTGAAATCTGACTAACATTTTCTTTTTTTTTTAATTTTTAAATTTTTTTTTAGGCATCACTGCTCTGGTGGTGGGAGTAGGAGGTCCCTAACATTTTCAAAATTGTTTTTATTTATGTACAGTATATCTCCTTCATCCAAGACTAAAAGGGCCAAGTCAGTGACTTTTCTTATCTTGTTCATTGTGTTCCAGAATAAATGTCTACTTTAATATTTCAGCTGACCCATTTAGAAAGAAAGAACATGGATATAGACTTAATCCTACAATAATTTGGGAGAGAACATTCATTCTGTATCACCTCTAAGTGAGAAAAATCACTTTATATGTATATGTATATATATTTATTATACTTAAGGGTATGTGTTTCTGTCAACAGATAGTGTCATGAAGAAACAGAGTGTCATCATCATGAAGCTTGAGAAATTTACCAACAGTAAACATGTCATCTTTCATCTAGACTATTACTATATCTTGGGAGGAAATTTAAATGGCCTGGAACCAGTTTGGTTTGCGGTATAATTCTGAAGGTGAATTCACACCCTTCTGGATGACTATGCATTATTCCTCTTTGTTTCACAAAGTATTGAAAATGATCATATGTCTCATCATTAATTTCCAGGACATCTCTTTTTTCTGAAAGATTTTTCAATGTACTTGCCCCTCACTAACATGCTGAGTTCTGCACAGTGCTTTATTTAACCATATAAATGCTGTGCCATAACTATACATAAAAATAATCCAGGGGCTGCGCTCTGGTGGCCTAGTGGTTGTGCGTGGGACTGTGGCCCACAGGGTTGGCAGTTCAAATCCAGCAGCAGCTCTCCAGGAGCAAGGCTAGGCTTCCTACTCGCACCAGGGCAGTGATGCCACACAAAAAATAAACAAAAGTAATCCAGGTGTTATTTTGCATTTTAATTCCCTAAGTTGCTCAAATATGCTTGGCACTGAAAATAGCTTTATATAAATTCTATCAAAGTCTTACTTTCCAAATATTTTGGTTAATAAACCTTTCATTAGAAAAGTATTGAGATGATCAAAGGGATTAATTGAGTTTCTCTAAGGGCCATACTTGGTCCCTTTGATCTTGAAGCACAGTGTTCTACTTTTGAGTGTAACTCACCCTTTCAATACTATGCTTGGGTATAGAATTATTTTGACATTAAAGCTAAGGTCTCATCACCATCACCATCACCTCAATGCTCATGGTTAAATCTTTTTTAATTCCATTAGGCCTACAGAAAAGCAAAGACTGAATTGAGGAAAGAATTGTCCTCCGATGGGTATTCTGTGAAAATCTGCCAGAAGACCAAAGACTTGGGGAGAGCAAGACATTCACCAATATGGTATCAAGTCTTCCAACACAGACTCTTAGGATGAAAGAGGATGACAATCAGGCTACTGTTAATGCTGCATTTGAAAATTCCCTTCAATAAACTTTTCGGTTTCTTTGGAGGCAAACTATAGATGATGAGAAAATCCTGCTTATATTTTAGTGGTAAAAAACTACAGAATAAGAAATTGAAAGCATTACTTCTCCCTCATTCAAAAAAGCAACTACGCTTTTTAAAAAATCACTTTCTGAGCCCCGGTGGCGTAGTGGTTGTGCGCGGGACTGCGGCCCACTGGGACGGAGGTTCAGTTCCAGCAGTGGGGCTGGGCCTTCTACTCCCACCACCAGAGAGCAGTGATGCCAAAAAAAAAAAATCATTTTACTGGGGCTCGTACAACTCTTATCACAATCCATGCATACACCCATTGTATCAAGCACATTTGTTACCATCATCATTCTCAAACCATTTTCTTCCTACTTGAGCTCTTGCTATCAGCTCATTTCCCCCTCCCAACTCCCCCCTCCCTCGTGAACCCTTGATAATTTATAAGTTATTATTATTTTGTCATGTCTTACGCTGTCCAATGTATCCCTTCACCCACTTTTCTATTGTTCATCCCCTGGGGAGAGGAGGGCCATATGTCGATCATTTTTATCAGTCTCCTCAGTCCCCAGTCACTAGTGGGTCTTTATACTATGAGAAGGGGAAGGAAACAGGTCATTCAGCGGTCAATAAGATCACATTACAGTGGCTAGTGCTAGTCTGTCTGATAACCACTATAGCAACAGTGCCAGCAAGTCGGTTATGACTCATATTTGCCCACATACAACAGAAAGTAACACAATCTAATCTTGTGTCATCCTCACAATTGTCATATGGAAACCCATTGTTGCAGCTACTGTGTCAATTCATCTCATTGTGGGTCTTCCTCTGCTTCACTGATCCTCTACCAAGGATGGTGTCCTTTTCCAGAAGCTGGTCCTACCTGACAACATAACCAAAGTCTCACTTTCCTCCATTCTAAGGAGCATTCAGGCTGTATTTCTTTTAAATTTTTAAAAAATTTTTGGGGGGGCATCACCGCCCTCTGGTGGGAGTGGGAGGCCCAGCCTTGTTCCTGGAGAGCTGCTGCTGGATTTGAACCTCCAAACCAGTGGGCTGCAGTCCTGCACTCAACCACTACACCACTGGGGCTCAGCACCAGGCTGTATTTCTTTCAAGACAAATTGATTTCTTCTTCTAGCATTCAGAACTCAAACTCAACTGCCCTTGAGTTGATTCCAGCTCTTATCCATGCCATTGAACAGGGTAAAACTTCCCTGTGGGACTTCTGAGACAGTCCCTCTGATGGAACCACTATGCCGCCAGTGCTGCTCCTGACAAAACAAAACAAAAAAAAACACCACCAACAAAAACTACCTCAAACTCAAAGAACTAAAAATTATATCATTATAAATGAGGGGGAGTACAGATTGGGGACCCAAAGCCCATCAATAGGTGAAGCAACATCCTCTTACAGAGGGGTTGCAGGGAGGAGATGAGCCAGTCAAGGTACAGTGCAGTAACGATGAAATATGCAACTTTCCTCTGGTTCTCAAATGCTTCCTCCCACCCACTATCATGATCCCAATTCTACCTGACAAATCCAGCTAGGCCAGGGCATGTACACTGGAGTCGGAAACATGGGGAATTTAGAATAGATGAACCCTTGAGGACCAGTGGTGGGAGTGGTGACACTGGGAGGGTGGAGGGAGGGTGGGGTAGAAGGGGAAGCTAATCGCAGAGATCTACATATAACCTCCTCCCTGGGGTACAGACAACAGGGAAGTGAGCGAAGGGAGAGTGTACAATATGAAAAAGTAGTGACACTTTGTAATTATTAAGGGTTCGTGGGGGAGGGTTGTAGGGAGGGAGGAAAAATATGGGGAGCTGGTGCTGCGGGCCTAAGTGGAGGGAGGATGCTTTGAGAGCAATGATGGCAACAAGTGTGCAAATATGGTCTGCATACAATTGACGTATGTGTTGATCGTGATGGGATTTTTATGAGCCCCCAATAAAATGATTTCTTTAAAGAGCTGGCCCCCAGTGGCGTAGTAATTGAGTGAGGGACTGCGGCCCACTAGGTTGGCGGTTGAAATCCAGCAGCAGCTCTCCAAGAGCAAAGCTGGGCCTCCCACTCCCATCAGGGGGCAGTGATGCCTACAAAAAGTGGTTTTTTTTAAAGGAGGGGGACAGAAGAATTTATACCACGGGCTCAAGTAGAAAAATGTTTGGTAATGAAGATGGCAACGTGTACAAATATGCTTGATGCAAATGATGTATGGATTGTTATATGAGCTGTAAGAGCCCCCAATAAAACCATAGGGGGGGAAAAAGACAACCTCAAACTCATTGCCGCCCTCTCTATTCCAACTCATAACTACGCTGTTCCGTTCTTCTCTGGTTTACCCCACAGTAACTTGTTTCAGGGACAGAAGGAAAGCCCAGGCTGCCCCCCCTCGAGCTGGTGGTTTCAAACTGCTGGCCTTAAAGATCACAGCATACAACTGCCCACTACCAAAATGCAAATGCAAGCGTTCCTTACTCATTGCCCAGCTTTTATATGCATATGAGGTGACAAACTGTCCTGGCTCGGGTCAGGCACACTTTAGCCCTCAAAGTTACACCCTTTGATTTTTTAATACTAAAGAAGGATCTTTTGCAGTAGTTCCCCAATGCAATGTCATTTGATTTTTTTTTAAATCATGTATTGAGGGCTCATGCAACTCTTAACACCATCCATCCATCCATCCATTGTATGCCAAGGACATTTGTACATTAGTTGCCATTATCATTCTCAAAACATCTGTTTTCTACTGAAGTCATTGGTATTAGCTCCTCATTTTTCCCTTCCCTCGCTGCTCCCCCCACCCCATCCCATCCCCATCCTTTGATTTCTTGCCTGGTACTTTCCATAAGAGGTGATTCCAGATCCAAGTGAAATGAAATCTTGGAAAATTTCAGTCTTTTCTCTGTTTTATCATGATTTTGTTTAGTTGTCTAGTTATCAGGATTTTTGTTTTCTTTCCATTGAGCTGTAATTCATACTAAAGGCTATATTTTGAATCTTCATCGTTGCTTCAAGAACACCTCAAAATAAGAATACTTATTCTCTTAAAAATGGAATGTAATGGGGCTGAGCCTCGGTGGCGTAGTGGTTGTGCGCGGGACTGCGGCCCACTGGGATGGAGGTTCGATTCCGGCTCCCATGAGCAAAGGCTGGGCCTCCTACTCCCACCACCTGAGGGCAGTGATGCCTAAAATTAAATTAAAAAAAAAAAGAAAGAAAAAAAAATGGAATGTAATGGTCAATAGAAATATAATGTAAGTCATAGGTTCACAGTACATATGACATTTTAGCTTTTCCTACCACCACAATAAAGGGCTGTAAAGAAATAAGTGAAATTAATTTTAGTACTGTTTCATTCATACTATGTATGTATTCCATATATAAAAGCATTTGAGCATTTAATCAATATAAATTTCTTAACAATCCATTTCACATCCTCATTTTATACTAAACCTTTAAAATCTCACAAGGATTGTGCACTTTCCGCACATCTCTTTTTGGGCTAGCTACATTTCTAGTCTACACAGTTTGCTATTCTTGACCTAATTGTGAAAAAATCAACACTTCCTTCCTTTTATCTATTGCTTCAGTTCTACCCTCACCTGTCTGTACATGTCCAAAGGCTGGAGACCCTTATAATCACAAAATACCTGTCAACAGTAGCTGGGGAACTTCCTCCCTTGTCCATGGCATGTTAAGAGAGTGACAGTCCCAACCAAAGTCGTGATTAAAATGCTCGGCTGCTAATCAAAAGTTCAGCAGTTCAAACCCACCCACCTCTCATTGAGAGACAAGCATGGCACTCTCTAAGGATGTACAGTTCAGCAATCCCTATGGGTTAGTCTTAGGAGTGTTCTGTCTTTTGAAAAAAATATTTTGGCTCAATAATAGTCACTAGGGCATGTGCTAAGTCTTTGATTCTTAACGTGAAAAGCGGTGCATTTGAGACTGTCATTTTTCGTTGTCACAGTCTCTGGGGACAAGTAGGAAGCAGAGAGACTTGAAATACATCCTACAGCGTGCAAGACAGCCGTCCACAATGAAGAATTATCCAGTTCAAAATGCCAGTAGGAGCAAGGTGAGAAACCTTGCCCTAAGGTGATCACATTACACCTATACGCCTAGACCAAGCACTGCCCAAAAGATTGAGATTGTCACTATTGCCTTATATGTACCATGATCCAATGCAGCCATCACGAGATTCAACTTGCCCCTAGGAGGAGTGAGGAGTGGGGTGTGGACACCTAAATACCAAAAAAAGTGGGGGACGGAAGGGCCCACCAATCCTTTGCGAACTGATTTTTTATTATAAAGCGCATATGTGCAAAATGTGGATAGATATCGCTTAAATACAAAAACTCATTTTATCAGTAGTTATATAAGGCCACTACTGGTAATTTAAAATTTTTGTCAGCACTTTCTATGTTTTTAATATGGAGATTTCTTTGGATATCATCGAATACAGTCATCACATAAGTTTGTTTAAATGGAAAAATTGTTGGGCAGCCTCTTATTTTTTAAGAAAGGCAATTTCCGTAGCATACTGACTTCTTCGAAAGGAAATGTCAGGAGGGAAATTTTCAGAACGATTCCTGTGTTATGCCAGCGTGAATTTTGAGATAACAGGACCAGCATGTTTTAGCTCTACTTTGTGGGAGACCGTTCTGTTAACTTTTCGGTGAGGAAACAATTAGAAGGCCCCTTTACACTAACCCAGGTAATAGTCTAAAATAAAATCAGACAAACTGTCACTCACTCGTTCACTCACGGGCCTCCAGTTCATTGCGACTCATGGCGACCCGATGGCACAGAGCAGAACACCCCGGTGGCTTTCCGAGGGACAGTCCTCCGCAGTACGCAGCCTCATCTTTCTCGTGCCCAGGCAAACCAGACTTTGCCAAATCGGTGGACTCGCAGGCGGTAGATAACCAGCGGGACCTCTGGGTGCCGCTGTCGGTCGGTCGGTAGCTGAAGCAAAACGGAGCGTTCCACCAGCCATCCGGTGCGGCGAGCCTGCAGGGGAGGGTCTTCTGCAAATTCTCTCCCCTGAACCTGTTCCAGAGAGATCATTCGAGCACATCGGAGGCATCAGGAGTGTCCAGCGCACCTCTGCTATCCGGGAGACACCGTGGCGGCCATCTTCCAATCTCCGAAGCCGCACCTAGAGGAGGCCGAGAGGGCCGGCGCCCGGGGCACCGCGAAGCACAGCTGCCTTCGGGCCGGGCAGTCTTTGTTCCGCTCAGCGAACCATCACGCAGCCGGCGCTCCCAGGGATACTGCCAGAGGCGCCCCGGGCTCAGAGGCAGGATCTGGCCTGAGATCTAGGACTGGGTGAGTGCTGAGAGACCTTTCCTTACCCTTAGGGAAGAGGGCAGGGGCAAATTTGAGCAGGCCAGGCCAGAGGAAGTCGCCCCTTGAATCTGAAACCTTCAAATCTCTCTCTCTCTCTCTCTCTCTCTCTCTCTCTCTCTCTCTCTCTCTATCTGTAGACTAGTCACTCCGAATACAAATGCTACCTAATGCTTTTTTAAAAAAACAGGGGTTTTGTTTTGGAAATCCTGAGAAACGTCTTCATAGGGGCAAAGTTTCCGTTTTAATCCGAGAGAGAGAGAGAGATTGGGACACAGGCAGCAATTCTCACAAATTTATAAAATTCATCTCAATAATCATCCCCACCCCTAAGTAAAGGAAAGCAAGACAGTAAGTCATTTCTCTTTCTCCTGGAGAAACCATGGGCTGGGCAGGAGAGCTGCCTGGCCTCAGGATGGGGGCGGGGTCTTGGATGGAAATGAGATCAGGGTATGGGATGGAAATGACAAGGAAACGGTTGGGAAGCACAAGGTGTACAGCCAGACCGGCCTGCAGAAGAACCACGCTTCCAACTCCTTTGCATTCTGGGATATTCTCCTTGACTGAACCGAACTACTTCACGCAGAGGCCTCCTATTCTTTTCACACCATCTTGCATATAGAATATATTAAAGTTACATCCAACGAGCACACACCACCTGACTTTGGAGAGTGACAGTCACAGCATGGAGCAGAAGAGAAAAGTGGGAGCAATTGGAATCTGTTTCGGTATCCTGGGTGAAACTGGAGGCTGGGAACTATCACGTAGCGGCAGTGGCTTTCATCTGGGACTCTAGTCTGAACAGAAGCAAGATCAAAAACTGAGACTGCAATAACCAAAGCAACAGGACCAAGAGATCTGCTTCAAGAAAGAGGTAAAAATGATAAGGGTAATGATCTCTGGAAAACAATTCATCTCCAGGAACGACTATGTAATTCTTGGCAAATTATTGACAGATGGAACCCTACACTGGGAACAAACCCTGAAAGATAGTGTCATCATCAAGCTGTCTTTGTCATCTAGCACATGCATCAACCTACAGCAACATTAAGGCTTCTTTTCCCCATCAGGCTTCTTATTTGTTTCAGACTCTTAGAAACTCCTGCCTAGTGCCTCCCGGGACCCAGCTTCACCTCCTACTTTCTCCAGCCCTGCAGCCCAATCATTCTACGTGTGATTAAGTATAGAATGGATGGTGCCTGTTCAACCTACCATTTGAGCTGACGTGGCAGGTCCATGGTCAAGGTTCTACAGGGTGCAGAGTCTTCAGAGTATGCCTATGATGTTGTGTGGCCACAGTCACACAAGCATAGCAACTGAGTCCAACAGCCTGGTCCTCTTCCACAAGACGCCACCATGATTTCTGCAGTTTAGTTGTTTGGTGGCCTAGATGGAGACAAACTGAGATCAAATGCATGACTTCTAAAGTGCTGCCGCCCCCTTAGCCTGGTCGTTCACTCAGGGAATACTAGCACACAGGCGAGGCACTGGTGACCCATAGTTTACAGCAACCCTGAAGCTATCGGTATGGCACTTTTCCTTGATTTTGACATGACTTTTGTGCTCTCTCTCCTCACTATGACTCTGCCACTCACCCTGTACCTATGATGCCCCTCCAGTCCCTCCAGGGACTGCTTTCTATCCAATATCTGCCCCAGGGTCGGGTGGGAAATTGCCCCCACTATGTACATCAGAAAAAACTGCCTTATTCTTACTGTCTCCATAAGCCTTCAGAAATATCCAACTACTTTAATTTCTGCAGGTTGGCTAAAGAGATGGCTTTCAACTGGATGTTCTCTGTAATGCCTCCAAGGAAGCCTTAACTATTATGTGGGAGTCCAATGTATCTCCCTGAGAATTCTAGCTATTTTATCTCCTTATATAAGTGAGTCTTGCTATTTTGGGGGGGGTTGTGGGCATCACTGTCCCCTGGTGGGAGTAGGAGGCCCAGCCTTGCTCCTGGAGAGCTACTGTTGCTTCTGAACTGCCCACCCTGTGGGCTGCAGTCCCGCACACAACCACTATGCCACCAGGGCTCAGTCCTGAACCTTGCTATTTTGTTGTTGCCATTGGGGTGGGGAGAGTCCTACAAATTAATTGCTACCTCCTTTAAAATATATATGTGCTTTATTAGCCAGGACAATTTCTCTGTAGTGAACAGTTTGTGCTTAATCGTGTATGTTTCCTGTTACTGAGCCCTCCCTTTGCAGATTGAGGGTTCACTGAGTCTTTAAATTTCTATCCCTTGCCTCTGTAGACTGTCTTTGAGAAGTCAATATAGAAGAATGGAAATGGTCTTTCTAAAACTGATTGTGCTGTTTCATTGTTTTTTTTTCCTTTTCTATGTTGTCCTGCTCAGCCATGGAGTCTCTGGGCTAACTGTCAAGATCTGGCTCTGTTTGTTCCTGAAAATACCAAACTCTGGAGTACAGAGAGTATTTTCCCCTTACTTTTGAGTAAAAATAAATAAGTAAATAAATAAATAAGACATATGTTCACTACCTTTCATAATGTTAAAATAGGTAAAAGAAGAGTGACAACATACCCCGCTTCCTAATTTATAAATACTGTTATTTAAGAAAGCAAATTTCTTTGTGGAAGATATTAAATGTGATGATAGTAGGAGACATATTATTCCAATTTCAAGAACTCACTGTCAAGTTGATGCCAACTCACAGTGAGCCCATAGGACTATTCCTGTGACTTTCAGAGACAGTAACTCTTTAGCTGCCGAACACATCCATTACACCATCAAGAATCCGCTCCTGTTCAAATCCAGCAGCAGCTCTCTAGGAGCAGGACTGGGTTACCTACTCTCACCAGGGCAGTGATGCCACACACACACACACACAAGAATCCGCTCTTTTGCTTTTCAACTCTGAAAAGAAATGTCACTTCTTTAGTCTCTTAAATTTGAAGTCTAAGTTATATGTCCTTATGATTTTTTTTCCTGTACAATGTCAGGGTCCAGTGTGACTTTCACAGCAGATCAGGCATGTTCAAAGTCGTATGGCCATAGGCGTAGGAGCTCTGGTGGCATAATGAGCTATGCGTTATGGGTTGACAGTTCAAACCTACCAGCCTCTCCACTGAGAAAAATTGGGCTTTCCGCTCCCCAAAAGATTTACAGCCGCAGAAACTTACAGGGACAGTTCTACTCTGCCCTATAGTCACTATGCGTCAGAATCAGCTCATTGACAACGAGGAGTTTTTAATTAGCGTGCAATAAACTATCTTGGATAAAATACGGCTTTCAATAATCCAAAGCTTCTGATAAGTACTCAGAACTCAATGCAAAGGATATGGGACAGACCAATTTAAAGAGTCTAGCTTACTGTCTAAGAGTTTCTTTGTACTTCTTCCTTGCCCACGCCCTTCTTCATGAAAGAGAAGCTCTTCTGGCTTACACAGCTTTGAAATCCGGCAAGTGGTCAAGCTATCTAACACAGGAGAAGTGGTTGTCTTCTCTTTCCGCTAACAGAGACCTCTCTGCTGTTCCTCGAATATCAAAAGGGGGAAGCACATAGCTTCAGAATGCTAGAATTATGCTATGTATTGCAATTCCCTGGAATTTAGACACATGTAAGTACACAGACACCTTTACTATACCTTGACTAGAGGTCCTATACTAGAGACAAATAACAAATCGGTAGACCGGTTGCGAAGTCTTTCCCTAAGTGTGCAGTAACTGCTTGGGCCTCTGGGCGTCGCTGTCCACCAATCTGGGAGATAGAGGGCGTGCTCACAGAAAGAAGAGGAAATCCTGTGTCTCTCTGAGCTCATTTATTGTCAGCTCAGAATTGTTGGTCCTGAGTCGGCCCCAAATTCTAGTTCTGGACAACTGGTGCTCTGAATTCTCGGGAAAATTGGGTTGATTTGGCCTCAGAACAGCTGAGAAACTGTGTTGCTGGTAGCGGATCGGGAGAAAATTACCAACCGCCGGCGATGGGAATTCATCAGCCCGGACGCAGTGAGCTGACCCTGCTGTGCCTTTTGTGGGGGCTGCTCCTGGGAGCCAGGGCCGGGAAGATTCGCTACTCGGTGCCTGAAGAGACAGACAAAGGCTCCTTCGTGGGCAACATCGCCAAGGACCTGGGGCTGGAACCCCAAGAGCTGGCGGAGCGCGGCGTCCGCATCGTCTCCCGAGGTAAGACGCCGTTTTTTGCTCTGAACCCGCGGAGGGGCGGCCTGGTCACCGCGGGCAGGATCGACCGCGAGGAGCTGTGCGCTCAGAGCGCGCGCTGCCTGGTGACGTTCAGCATCCTCCTACAGGATAGCACGCAGCTTTTCCCTGTCGAAGTGGAAATCATTGATATCAATGACCATACTCCCCAATTCCAGTTAGCGGAACTGGAAGTTAAGATGAATGAAATCACCACTGTAGGCACCAGGATCCCCCTGCCACTTGGGCAAGACCTCGATGTGGGAATGAACTCGCTCCAGAGCTACCAGCTCAGCCCCGACGCTCATTTCTCCCTGGATGTGCAACAGGGAGCCGAGGGGCCCCTACAGCCAGAGATGGTGCTGCAGAGCCCCCTGGATAGGGAAAAAGAAGCGGTCCACCACCTGGTGCTCACCGCCTCCGACGGGGGTGACCCAGTCCTCTCTGGCACCCTCCGCATACGTGTTCAGGTGGTGGATGCCAACGACAACCCCCCAGCGTTTGCTCAGGCTCAATACCACGTCAGCGTCCCTGAGAACGTGCCACTGGGCACTCGGCTGCTCGCGGTAAATGCTACAGACCCTGATGAGGGAGCCAACGGGGAAGTGACGTACTCGTTTCACAATATAGACCACAAAATGGCCCACACATTCCAGCTGGATTCTGACACTGGGGAAATAGTAAATAAAGAGCCATTGGACTTTGAAGAGTATGAAGTCTATCCCATGGAAATTCAAGCTCAGGATGGGGCAGGGCTCATGGCCAGAGCCAAGGTGCTGCTCAGAGTTCTAGACGTGAATGACAACGCACCCGAGATGACCATCACCTCTGTCACCACTGCGATTCCAGAAAACCTGCCTCCGGGGACCATCATTGCTCTTATCAGTGTGCATGACCAGGACTCTGGGGACAATGGCCGGACCACATGTTCCATTTCTGGAAGCCCACCCTTCAAGTTAGAAAGGTTGGTTGATAATTATTACCGTCTAGTAACGGAACAAATGCTGGACAGAGAATTAGTCTCTGCGTACGACATCACAGTGACAGCAGTGGATGACGGAACTCCAGCTCTATCAACTGAAACTCACATTCCACTGGTGGTCACAGACATCAATGACAACCCCCCGGCCTTCCTCCGAGAAGCCTACTTTGCCTACATTCATGAAAACAACCCCAGAGGTGCCTCCATCTTTTCCGTGACGGCCAACGATCCTGACAGCGATGAGAATGCACAAGTCACTTACTCTTTGGCAGAGGACACCATCCAGGGGGTGCCTGTGTCCTCCTGCTTCTCCATCAATTCTGACACTGGAGCCCTATATGCGCTGCGCTCCTTTGACTTTGAGCAGTTTCGAGAGCTGCAGTTGTGGATAAGGGCAAGGGACCATGGGGACCCACCACTCAGCAGCAACGTATCACTGAGTGTGTTCGTGCTGGACCAGAACGACAACGCCCCCGAGATCCTGTACCCCACCACTCCCA
>PVJH01019933.1:0-41726 GCA_004026705.1 Nesogale talazaci | reverse complement strand
AATACCTCCTCCACACACAACCCCCCCCCCCCCCCCCCCCCCCCCCCCCAACACAACCCCCCCCCCCCCCCACACACACACAAGACAACATCAACCCTGTCCTTCCTGGCTAAGCACTGGGCGTGCCTCTCTCATCCTGTCAGCGTGATGGTGCCGATAAGCTTGCCCTCTGTCACCTTTCTGCAAAGGCAGGTGTGTCTGCCAAGTGCTGGAGCTCTTTGGGAGAGGTCCTAGGAGGCCCACGTCGTCCCGACCATGAAGTCGCACATGGTGGACCTGGGGCACGTGAGATGAGCTCCCGCACTTTCAGCTGTATGGGAGAGGAAGGTGACTCCTGTCAGACGATGTGTGCAGACCCTTGGGGGTCCTGTGCAGGGCAGCAGGGAGGCCCTCGGATGGTTGCGGGCAAATCCAGGATGGAGGCTTGGAGTTGGCGGCAGTGTGCTCAGAGGTCAAGGACTGCGGTTGGAAACGCGGCTTGAGTTAGAGTCGATCGTGGCTAGAGAGTATTACCTCCATCCAGGGCAGTGGTGACTGACTGTGTGATCTTGGGCAAATGACCTCTCTGGGCCTCTGCTTCCTAGTCTGTCACACCTCCTTCCCAGGGCTGCCTTGAAGAGTCAAAGAGTTCACACACAAACACGTAGCATGCTCTCTGGCATGCAGGAAGCTCAAGGGAAACAGTAGTTAGGACTGTCCCTTCCAGGTGCCACGGAGCCCAGTCTGGCCCAGGACCACCCCATAGGTGTCAGAGTAGAATTGTGCTCTGGAGGGTCCCCGTGGGTTGGTTGGGGGGTGGGGGGCACTGTAGATTGTCAGTCCATGTTCTTCCAAGATGCCTCAAACCTCCATCTTTGGGGTCCATTGCCTAGTGTGGTGACTTTCCCCCAGGACGCTGTGCTGGAATTCTGAATGGTTACATTGAGAAATGTGTTCCGTGTTGGGACATGGGGCTGGGTTGGCCTTGAGTCAGCTGGTGCTGGGGTCCGGGCAGTGTGGAGTGGGGTAGGGGTGCCCTTCCCTCCCATGTAACCAGAGGCTGGCTTTCCCCAGCAGAACCCCCATCTCCTTCCGCCGCTCTGCCAGGCCCCAGGATGGAGCCACAAGGAGATCTCTGTGAGGCCGTCCCAGC
The DNA here is from genome assembly GCA_004026705.1 of Nesogale talazaci. Classification (NCBI taxonomy): domain Eukaryota; kingdom Metazoa; phylum Chordata; class Mammalia; order Afrosoricida; family Tenrecidae; genus Nesogale; species Nesogale talazaci. The sequence goes on along the minus strand of PVJH01019933.1, from coordinate 40,594 downwards.
CTCTTGTTTGTTTGCTATGTGGAGCCGTGGGCATGTTTTTTGCTAATTTTTCGGTTGCCTTTATCAAGTGAGGATTCACAGGCTCTTTATCCTCGATAAGTGGATTAGTCAGTGAGCTAAACAAGGAGGTGTCGGATACAGGGGCTGCTCGGGAGAAGATATTTGTTTCGTGAAGAATGGAGACTGCGTTCCCTGCCCTGTGCGGGTGAGGCCGGCAGGCGAGGCAGTCCCGGAAGGGCTGTCTGCGCACCTCCTTCCCGGGGGAAGTTTCTAGAGAGCAAATGGGGAGTGGGAGGGAGGCTGGGCCCAACTGAGGAGGGGGGAATGAAAGCTGAAGTTCAACCACTGTGAATAACAGGAGCCCTGTGGCAGGGCAGGTAGGCACTCAGCTGCTTACCCGAGGGTCAGAGCTTGAACCTACCTGACACTTCCTGGAAGACTGCGATGACAGTCAGCTTCCAGATGTGGCAGGCTCCTGTCACCTGGGAATCCTATGAAACAGTCCCACCTTACCCTAGTGGGTGACCATGAGCCAAGATCAGTGGCAGCAGGCATGCCACATGTACCAGGAGCCCCTGGGCGGTGCCACAGACAGTTAAGCACTTGGGGCTTCAATCGCGCCCTGTCTAAATCACCGCTTCCCAGGGGCCAAGGACTGGACAGCCCTAGGGACACACCAGGTACGCTCCACGGCATCCTGAAGCAAAGGCAGCTGGTGTCACTCGGAAAGCGGTATTCTGAGTTGCGTCACCTCCCGGGCATGGTGGGGTGGTGGTGGTGGGGTCACAGCATCGTCCTCTACATCTTTCTTTCTGCTCATTGTCTTTTCTTCCTCCCTCAAACACTGCCCACCCCCAGGCCTCTGCCAGGCGCTTTGCTAAGTGGCTGTGGCTGTGGATATGTCATGGTCTTGGCTGGCACCTGCCTCCAGAGCCCCATGGAACAAACCAAATGACGCAGCGGCCCCCTCCCCCATAAACATGCCCAGTGTTGACAGCGCCAGAGCCCTCCTGCAGACAGGGCAGAGTGGAGGCGCTACTGTGGGCTTCTAAGGCCGCACATCTCGACAGAAGCCGAGGGGCCGAGGGGCTTGAAACACCACCCTCCTGGTTGGCAGCCCAGCTCTTCACCGCTGTGCCCCCATGGTTCCTAGGTCTCCCCACGCACGCACGCAGCAGCCAGAGGCAAAACGTGTTGGCAATTGCCAGTTGCCTCCCAGGCCTCGGTGCCCTCTCAGAGATGACCATCTGGGGATCGCAGGGCTTCTCAAACTTCTCTCCCAGGAACCCCAGGCAGTTTTGCATGTGTTCCTCAAGGCCAGTGCGGGGTGGGTGTAGGTTGGGTGCAGAGTTTCCTATGTTCTCTTTAAGCTACGGGGGCATGTATGAGTCTCTCTTTGCTGGAGGATAGCGGCCTGGCACATCAGCGCCACACCAAGTTGGCTTTCCAGGAAGCTGTACCCAGTCCATCCTGGCACGCGGCGTTGCACACAGTGGCTGCTTGGGTGTTGAGTCTGAGGAGCAAGGTGAAGTGGGGCATCTAGAGGAATCGGAGGTCAAAGCAGGGCATCCAGGAGTGGGAGGGGGTGTCATGGCTGGGGAGGATATGTAGAGGTCAAGTTCAATAGGCAATCGAATGAAGGTCGGGGTAGATTGCGGATTTCAGAGGCATCTCTCTGCTGCAGAGACCTGGAGAAAGGAAAGAGAGACAGGAAAGATGCTGGGTCCAGCCGCTCCTGGCTGGGAAGGTTAAGGGGGTGGGGGCAAGGTTTTCCCCTCCAGTTTCATCAGAGTGTCTGGGGCCCCTGGTCTGTGGTGGAGCGGGGATCTGGTCAAGCGGGGAGAGGGGTGGCAGAGTCGCCGAGGAGCGAAGCAAAGGAAGGACAGGAGCATGCCGGGTCCCCAGCTGGTCCGTCGCAGCGTCTGGCCTCCCTGAGCTGCCTCCGGCTGACTGTGGTTTTGCTATTTATTTACATGTAATTATTGCTATGAGGTGCAGATATTAACGCTGTCAAGAGCAATTTGCTCTGACATTTTTCACTCGCTCAGTGCCCCCCGCCACTCTCGTCGGAGCCCAGGGCTCTCCCTGCTCGGGCCGCTGCGTGCTCGCTGGCCCGGCCGCTAACCACCCAGCCGGCAAGGAGTGGCGTCAGCAAGCTCACCCAGCTCCTCTGCAAACTCATTAAGCTCTGAAATTGAATTTGGTCAGGGCGAGGGCTGGCTGGCCCCTGTCCACCGGCCGAGGCGGGCTCCAAGGCCTCCCTGTCCAGCCTTCTGAAGAGAGAGCCAGCCGGGGCGGAGCTTCTCAGGGCCTGTGCCACCATCAAGACTGGCAGCAGAGAGGGGAGGGGCGGGGCGCAGGCAGAGGAGGGTCGGTGGTGAGGGTGGCAAGGTCACCCTAGGCACAGACCTGAGGTAGGAATGGCACAGGGCGGCTCAACACGCACCCCCCCTCCCAGTCCCATCCCCCCACGAGGAACCAGGTGGCCCTAACTTTGGGGGCATGATTGCAATTTATGGCGATACCCACCAGTCAAAGAGGTTTTACTCTGGAGCCAGTGAGTCTCAGTCGCCCCAGTGGACGGCACGGAGGGAGAATGAAAGGCTGCCGGTTGGGCTGCAGTGGGTCCCTTTGAGCCATGCTTGGAAAGGGAGTCAGCTTCGAGACACCACCATCTGGGTTCAAGTCCCAGGTCTGTCTGTCACCATCTCTTTCTCTCTATTGTCGCCTAGTCCATTCTGGCTGATAGTGACCATATAGTTGATGGAGAACTGCTCTGTGGATTTCTGAGACTGTCTTCAGAAGAAACTCCCTTTCTCTCAAGGAGTTGCCAAGGGGTTTCGAACCCCTGGCCTTGCTGTTAGCAGCCCCATGCAGAAGAACTGTGCCATCCAGGCTCGCTATGAATTGGTAGAGACCTGGGTCTCTGATCCTTAGTTTCCTGATCTGTAAAAGGAACAGCCTAGACTCAACTCTCATTGCACCTGAGAAGATCTGATGCTGGCCCTGCCTCGATCTGCTGGGAAGGTGTTGACAAAACCTAGTGGGACACTACCAATTGTCAGAGGTGAAAGCGAGCACCCTAGAACCCATGTCCTGATGCCAGGTGAGATGAGGTGTGTCTGGCCATGCTAGCTACACCTGAGAGCTTAGTACCTGAGCTACTAAGTACCTGAGAGCCCTGGTCCGTTTTCCAGTGGAGCCTCTGAGTAACCAGGGCCCATTTCAGAGAAGGGGAAACTGAGGCTCCTTCCTTCATTCTGCTGTGGAGTGGGCCAGCGAGGTCTGAGCTATCAGGGCTCCAAGTCCCTAACACATTGTGATGTGTGCCAGCTTGCCTGCCCAGGTACTAACGAGGCCTCCCTGCCACCACTCAGTCCCTGCCACGGCCAATCTGCGTCCTCATCTCCAGCAATTACTGAGGGGGACCCCCCCATGCAGGGTGGGGGTACATTGAGTCCTGTCCTCCCTTTCCTCCTCCTCTGCCAACCTGGGTTGGGGCCGAGGCTCCCTTGGTCCTTTCTCACCCCTCCCGCCTCCTGTCCTCCCCCCAGCTCGGCCAATTAGGACCCTGACACCTGGAGCCTCTGACAAACTGTTTCTGTCACTTGCTCTCTGTCTTTCATTAGGGCCGCAGGGGAGGGGGAGCGTGCCGGGGAGGGGGAGGAGATGGGATCTTTCATGCTTAGTAAGGCCAGATACATTAATTACAAAACGGCCATTTGCCGCGTGAAAGTGTGCTAATTAAATTTATGCAATCATTATCTTTAAATAGTCATATCTTTCCTGGCGATCAGCCCCTTCCTTCCCCAGCCCCGCCGCCATGCCCTCGCAGGCAGCGCTCATCCCCTGTCCGCCCCTTATCTTGAGATCAGAGATGGTCTCGGATCCTCCTGTCCCTTTCCAACTCCTGCACCCACCCTGGGGTCTACAAACCTGCAGACACCCTTAGATGGTGCCAACCAGGGAGAGGGGAGCTGAAGCCAGCCGGGCCCCCACCCCCACCCCGCTCCAGTATGTCCAGAGATTTCTAGATGTTTCCATGTGTTTGGACATTGGCATCTTATAGTCTAAACATGTGAGAGAGAGAGAGAGAGAGAGAGAGAGAGAGAGAGAGAGAGAGAGAGAGACAGTGCTAATCAGAGCATCTTGAACTTTCTGAACAGTGAGTGATTCTGTCCATCCTTCTCTTTCCAGACAGGCTTTAGCTAACCACCAAGGGACAGCATGGTGGAGGAGAAAATACAGGTGTGCCACAAAACCCCTCTATGCATACATGCCACTCAAGTCTGTGCCAGGAACAAACAGATAGGTGCATGTATGCATCCATCCACGCACTCACTCGACCAGTGTTTGTCCAACACTTACTGTGTGGCAGGGACTGGGAATAAGATGCCAGACTGGCCCCAGGCACCTCTTACACACATCCAAAGACGAAATGGCTACAGGAAAGCGATGCCCAGGGCAGAAGAGGGGCCACAGCTGGCTCAGGGTAAGGCTTAAAGCACAGTAAGTTCTCAGCCTTTCAGAATCTCTCCCTCCATGCACTCAGAAGTTCTTTTTAGTCTTAACCAAATCCCTCTACCACAATTTCAGACTTGATTCCCTTCACCCCTACCTTGTTCTCCAATCAAACAGAACCAATCTCCTGAGTATTTCCAGGTATAAGATATTGACCTCCCACATGAAGGCAGAGATGACCTGATGAGAGATGATCCCATCCCGGTCAGAAATCTTTGTCTGTGGCCGAACCAAGTCCCTTTGGTGCCCCAGTTGACACTCCCAGTTGGCACTCCCAGAACATGACTACACACAAGTGCAGTCATCTCAGACTGCACATATAAACAATACTCAAACATCTTCACACCGGACTTACATGTAAACATGCCATACTCACACACGTACATCGTCACATGCATGCATGAAGTCCTGGTGACATCATGGGAGAAAGGGACTTTCCATTCCCATTAACAGTTCTCTTCTGTCCCATAGAGTGGCAATGAGTCAGAATGGACTCATGCAGTAAATGTTTGCATACATGCATGTACACACACAATACTCACAATTCACAGATCTCACACATGCACACGCATCGTGCTCACAGACATGCACACACAGACTACACACGTGCAGGCATACAACTACCATGTGCATACACACACACACACTCACATGGTGAGTCACTTGCAGCCATCCATGGTTGATGAAGACAGTAGTCATGCACAGAGCAAACACCCTAGGCTAAAGGTCAGGAGTCGTGACTTGCCGCTCCGGTCCTGGCTCCCATTCCACTACGGAATGGGAAGCTGCCAAGCCTCAATGTCACCATCTAAAGAATGGACTAATGGTGTTTGGTGATGAGGTCTAAGGAGAAGTGCTTTTTGAACTGCAATGTTCTTGCTTGAGCAGGCACAGGGCAGCTGCCAACTGTCAGGGAGGACCTGGGGAGGGGGGAATGGAAGAGTGGAGAAGGGGCTGGGGGCTGGAGGTGGTGGTGTGAGAGGGGAGCTGGCTGGTCGTCTTGAGCCCCCACCCCTCTTCTCCTGGTTGGTGCGGGGCTTCTGTATGAGTTATTGGCAGTGGAGGGGGCAGGGAGGGAGAGCCACAGCCAAGAGATGGAAGGCGCAGGGGGCAGGGAGGGGACAGGAGACCTGCAGGAAATCTTGTTTGGAAGCTCCAAGTCAGCACCCGAAGCCCATTACCGATGTCCACGGGGGGCAGAGTGAGGGGAGGGGGCCAGATCCTCTTAGCGGAGAATTGAGAAAGAGAGAGGGGGAGAGGGGGTGGCCAGCTGCCTGGGTGGGTGATTTCTCGCTTGCACTAATCCCAGCATGGAGCTGGGACCAGGCGGCGGCAAGGGGAGGTGGGGGGCACATTTGTGCCATGTGTGCCTGGGCGTCCACTGGGGGCTGGAGGAGGTGCATGCGAGCACTCCAGCTTGTATTTGGGGCCGGCACGGATGTGGAGGCATGAGGCTGCGTGTGGGCATGTGTGCATCTGGGAGTGTGTGGATTCAGGGTGTGTGTGTGCGTGCGTTTGTGTGTGTGCGTGTTGCACACACGCAGTTTTTTGTGTCTCCCAGCCCTTGTATGTTGTGATTGACAGGCTTGGGTGATGCTGTGTGCATTCCTGTCTGCAGGCACATATGTCTAGTACATTTTGGGTCTTTGTCTACATAGGTGTGGGCCCAGAGGGAGGTGTGTGTTAGCAATATTCATGATGGTTTGGGAGCAGGACTTCTCCCAAGGGACCGCATACCAGCATCCCATGGCCCAGGTTCTCAGGTCAACATACTCATAGGCTGGGCCTCTCTGGCAATGCCACCGGGCAGTCAGGACGCAGAACCAGAGATAGAGTGGACCATCCTCTGCGGAACTGCCTCTTCCCATGCAGTGTCCCCAGCCTCCTCCTGCCCCATGGGGTGCCCCAGACCTCTCGGGAACAGGTCAAGCCCTTGAGCTCCAGCTCTGAGTCAGTGAGGTTCTTGGTCCTTGGAGATGTGTTTCCTTGTGTCCTGGCAACGGATTTCAAGGCTGGCAGGCTCACCCTTCTTTCTCTCCCTAACAGCGGCCCCCAGCATATCCCACCTCCTCTCCCTTCTAAAGGGTGGGGGTGGGAGGGATTCAGCCAGGTGGTGGGCTCCGAGGCTTGGAGACAAAAGCATTCTCTGTACCAGGCTTTTCGGTCCTTTTGCACGGTGCAAAGCTGGAGCAGGGCTGCAGGGCATGGAGGTGAGCCTGAGATGCAGAGAGAGCATAGTCGACCTGCTATGCCACTGCCCTCAGCTGTCTGTGTGGCTTGTACACACCCACCCTGAAAAGCAGTCGATTCCCAAGGTCCTTCCAGATCCCGTGCATGTGCATGCATTTGGGCTCGCTTGATCAAGGCTGTGCCAATGCGTCTGAGAAAAGCAGGGGTACGAGGCTGCCCGCGGTTTTTGATGAAAAGCAATTTAACGGTCCAGGCAGAAGGCCTTCTGAGTGGGTTCAGGTGGGAGGGGCGGGCTCCTGCGTGCAGGATGCATTGTGGGAAGGGTGGGCGGTGGCCTAGATTGGGAGCCTGCACAGATTCCCTCCTGGGATCTGGGGGTCCCAGAGAAGGAGAGGACAGGCGGCTGGGGCCCCTGAGGCTCACACCCAGACTCCCTTTCCAGCGCCCAGGCCTGGCTCTCGGTGGGGTCAGAGCCATTCTTCACGCAGAAGGCACCCACTGTGAGCTGGGATCCTCAGCGAAGGAGCCCACCTTCCCCTGAAGGCCCTCCCTCTGAGGGCCCCGCCCCCTGAAAGCTCCTCATGGCATCCACTTTCCCCTCCCACTCTAGGGACCGGAAGGTCCAGGAAGAGACTCAGAGGAGGGGAGGGACGGGAGAGGTAGGAATGAGCAGGGCCCGTAGTGACTGGGCGCCATCCGGATGAAAGCACCTCCTGCTCCTTTATCCACGGACCTTCCCAGTCCATGTTGACTCACAGCCGCCCCCTGTGGGTTTCCAAGATTGTAACTTTGCGGGAGTAGAAAGCCCGGCCTTTCTTCCGCAGAGCTTCTGGTGGTTTTGACCATTCGGCTCGCATCCCAACACATAACGGCTACACCACCGTAGTTCTATTCCCATTGTAGAGATGAAGAAAACCGAGGTAGGGCACAGCGGACGGTGAGCGGGACGGCGCAGCATCACAGCTACAGGACGCAGAGTACGGATGCTAACACAGGGGCCCCACCTCCCCCCGGAGCCCTGACTGACCCAGCCCTGATGATGCCAACACACACACCCCCACACACGACCTTTAGAGCCCTCGGGCAATTCGAGTGGGGCTCCCATCTGCGCCCCGTCCCCGCTCGATGGCCTGCTACTTGCGCCCATTCCTCTACAGACCTATCTCACCCATCTCTGACCGCCGCTGCCCGCTCCCATCTGTACTGCGCTGTGCCCCACCCCTGCCTGCCACGGAGCCGGATGATGGCGATCGCCACTTCTAATTGCAGCCGCGCTCCCCAAGCCACGTTCGGTTATCACAGAGGGTGCAGATCTCCCAGCTCAGCCTCCTCCGTCCCAGGCCCTCGGGGCCAGCTCAGGAACGGAGGGAATTAATTACATTTTTCCCATCCCCTTCTTTTAAAGTAAGGGAGCGAGCGGGCCTGCGTGCGTCTCGGGGGAGGGGTGGCAAGCCAGTCCCGTGGAAGCAAGGGGGGGTGGTGCTGGCACAGGGGCTCCCGCGGCCCCCCGCCCTCGCCACCAGCCGGCGTCTCCCCAGCGGGCGGAAGGAAGGGTGCGGGGCCCTTATTGATTTAGTCTGGCCCGGGCTGGGGCTGATTTGCAGCAGAGCAGGAGGAAGGGGCTGGGGGCTGAGCGGGGGGCTAGGATGGTGGGTAGGGGGCAGGAAAAGAGAGGAAGGGGCGGCTGTCAGTCAGTCTGATGGACAGCCCAAGATTTGCCTTCAGATAAAACCTTACAGATGTGGAGGTCGGTATTGATTTTGAGTTAGTAACGGTAACGTACCAAGAAGTAATACATTAGTGAAAGCAAGGTCAGGGGAAAAAGCAAAACCCACTGCGGGAGGGGCCTGAACATTCTTGAGGGGGTGGATTACCGCAGAAGCCCGGACTTCCTCAAGTTCAAAAGTTTGCAGCCCCCAGACCTTAGCGGGGCCACTAGCCCCAAGCAAGTGCTTCCTGCTTCTGAGGGCGGAGAAAGAACCCCAGAAGGCCCAGCCCACAAGACCCTGCCCCTCCAGCCTTTGTCTAGGAAGGAACACAGCTAGGGGCAGTGAGACCTGGGTTTGAAACTCCGCTCTCAGTGACGCTGGGTAAGCCTTTCCATTCCCTGGTGGCTTGACATCCCCATCTGCAGAATGGGGCCAGGATCCAACCAACTGACCAAAGTGTTAGCTCAGGGCCCCATGGACCCTTCTCTCAGCAAGTGCTGCCCCTCCCACCCAATTCACTTGGGCCTTGTCCCTTGAGCCGGAAAGCTGCTCTGCTTGGAGACAGACAGTTGGATGGGGTGGAGACCCTTTGATCCCTAGGCCCTCAGGCCTCTGAGAGTCAGCAGATGCTGCACATCCTCTGTTCACACCTTCCCCAGATGTGGATTTGATTTGATGTTCCAGGGCAAATCCCATTGAGCAAATCCCATTATAGGAAAAGCTCCCCAGCCAGAGCCATTTCTGAGCGGTCTGTTAATGATGCCGGGTCCCCTGCCTCCCGAGTCACACAAGCCCCTGCCAACAAAGGGCTGAAGAAGGTCATACAGCTCCTGGGAGTCTCACACACACACCCTCCCCCCCCACCAAGGACCTCCATGCTGTTCTGCCAACCTGCTGGGCACGCTCCGACCTCAGGGCCTTTGCACGTGCTGTTTCCTCCATCTGAAAACTCTTCTGCCCAAACTTTCCACAGCTGAGTCTTCCACCTACCGACCCCAATCTACCCAACCCTTCTCTCTCTCTTCATAGCACTCTGCAGTGTCGGGAATTCTATTGTTGATGTGCTGCTTCATGTGCTGTCAGCCTCTTCCACTAGACTGGCTGCTTCTGGAGGGCGTGGGGGTCCATATGGTTCTTTTCTGTGTCCCCAGCGACTGACTCAGAGTAGGGATGCTGAAATTGTCTGCTTGGTAGATGTGCGTGAACTCATCAGGCCTTTCCTCAATGTACCAGGGCACCAGGTGCAGTATGGGCCCTGGCACTGCAGAGATGGGTGCGGGGCAGCTCCGCTTGCTCACTCAGTCATCTAGCCAGCTTTTCCGGCCCGCACATGGGCTACTCCAGGAAGATTGTGTGGCATGATCTCATGGATGAAGTGTGTGTCTTGAGAAAGCTGCATGTAGTTTAGCACGGCTAGGACAAATGTACCCTGTGAGGGAGGAAGGGGTGGGAGAAGTTTAGACAGGTAAATAGAAGGAGGGCTGGGAGAAACTGATGACTGGGGAACCATCAATAACTCTTCAGTGATGGGGTCAGATTTGGCAGTAGCTTGGTGTTCAGCTCTGTCTTTTCACAGGTTGAGGGTTGAGTCTGTTACAGCCTCTTTCAAAAGCCCCTCTTCCTCTCTATGAGTGCCCTTCATCTTGGCCTCCACACACCCCTCCCCCAATCCTGCATATCTTTTCCGGACCTGGCATCCAGGTCATGTGCAGGAGGAAAGGAACTAAGTGGTCCTACCTTACTGACAAGCATTTCCAAGAGTCTACTCCACATGCACGTGTCTCTTCTTCTTAGGACCCAAACTTCCTTTCCAGGTTAACTTGGCAGGTAACCTGGTACAGTCCAGATGTGGCCCTCGTGGAAGAGGACCCAAGTGGTCTCACCCCTGGAGCAGAATCTGATCCTGCAGTTAGTTGACCCTGGAGTCTCCTTCCTCTCAGCCTACCCCTCTTCACTCCCCTCCACCCCAACTCCTGCTCCCCACTCCTGACCTCGATGTGCACACAGTGGAAGTATGAGAGACCCCACCCTTGCTCCCTGAGGAACCCACATAGTGACCCACAGCCATCAGATGCCAGCCTCCTCCTCCTCCTCTGCAGACAGCTCTCCTGCCTGTCCTTGTCATTCCTCCCCCCCTCCCCAAAGCCACCAGCTCCAGACCAGTCCCACAGCCTCGTAGGCCCTGTGCTTTGGACAATGGCCCTGAGATGGTGGGGGTGGAGTGGAGAGTGTGGGACCAGTAAGTTGGGGAGCTGTGAGGGAAGGATTCAGGGAGGGAACTCTATTCAGGGCTTTCCAGAGGAATCCTGCAGACACACACACCCTTCTCTCCCAGGGGGAGTCACCCACCTCCATGCAGCCAAGAAATAAATGTGTCCCCTGCTGGTCCCTGGAGTTAGACCTAGTGGTGGGGTCAGATCCCTGACTCAACCCAAGACTCACCACCATTTGTGGGTCTCAGTTTCTTCACCTGAGAAATGGGTGCCCTCACTCTGGCCCACGCCCCTCTGAGGGGGCCCTGGACTGCATTGAAACACATTCCTTAACAGCTACATGGTGGAAGAGGGAAGGGGGAGGGACAGGGGTGGGGACAGGGTAGGGGAGACAGCCCACTGCTTCAGGAGCATGTACCCTGTGTTAGACTAGTGCAAAGCACTGGCCTTCCTCTTGTTCTCCCAGCCCTGTTCTGAGTTAGGCCCCATCATCATGACAGCTCCTGTGGACTGGGATTCAGAGAAAGTGGAGAAGACCCCTGAGGCTACACAGTGGTAAAGCTCAGCATCAACCCCTGGCTCATGCCCATGCACTTACCACAGTCCCTATAGCAAGGACAAATCAAAGTCAGAAGAGACAAGGTTCACTAGGTTGATAAACAGACCAGTCTTCTAGGTTCCAAACCCAGGTGACAGAATACAATGTCTTTGCCAGGCTTTCTTGGCTGTCGTCTCTAGGGAAGCAGGCGGCCAGCCAGGCTTTTTCTCAGTGATGCCGCTTAGGTCACCCAGGGGCAGTGCTTGAAAGTTCAGGGTAGGGGCTTTGGGAAATGTGGCATGGATTGCAGTGTGGCTCTTCAGCCCTACTGGGCACTCTGGGTCACACCTCATAAGACAAGTGTGAGGTCTGAGTGAGGGCTTCAAGGACAGCCAGGACCTGCTTCTCCTGCTTCCCTTCTGGACTGGCCAGGAGTCCCGGCCTCCCTTGCAAGCAAGGACTGCCACCCCTGGAAAACCTCACCCAACTCTTGCCTGGAGGACTGGACAGATGCCTTCCTGCACCACCGGTCAGACTGGGGGCTTGCTCTGGCTCCTGCTGCTCTGGAGTTACTTCTAGGCTGTCCTCCCCCAGGACGGGGTCTCTGGAGCGGCTCTGAAGCTGCAGGGTCCCCATCAGAGAACTGGGCCAGGCTGGCCTGTTGCATAAATAAACGACACGAATAAACCAGCACTAGGAACTTGGTAGGGATAAAGGTGGCAGTTATGGGTACCTGGGAGCCGGCAGGATCCAGAAAGGCCGGGGAGTGTGGGGGGGTCCCTTGGACAGCATCGGCCATGCCCCTTGGTGCTTCCGAGGCAAGAAGCTTGGTCCACAAAAGTCACCAGTTAAGCCTGCCTCACCCCGGAAAGCAGGGTGAAGCTCCCTGGGCCTGGACTCCTCTTCTAATATTTCTGTTTGTGGATGGGGACCGCTTCAGTCTGATGGGGGAAGGAGGCACAACTTCTGGCCCCTGGGAAACTTGCCGTCTGATAGGAGAGGCACCGCAAATGAGCCCATTCATTCACACGTGCAGGCACGCTTTCATCCATCCATTCATCAGCATAGCAGACAGACAGGAGTTTCCAGGTGGGTGAACCCTGGTAGCTCAATGATTAAGTACTCCATGGCTCACCCCCAAAGTTGGCCTGGTGAACTTATCCCAGGACTCCATGGGAGAATGACTGACCATTGGTTCCTGTATAGGTGAAGGTCCAGCCAGCCCCGTGTGTGTGTGTGTGTGTGTGTGTGTGTGTGTGTGTGGTGTGTCGGGGGCTGTTCTCTGTCAAGTGGGGTCACCAGGAACCAAAATGGACTTGAGGGCATCCATGACAACTGGCTCCTGGAGTTCCTTCGGGAGGGAGGGACCCAGCCGGGAGAGCAAGGGGAGGGCCATCTGGGCAAGCTGCAGGCCCAGTGGCGGGTGCCTGTGCCCCGAGTCTCCCCCGCCGCCGACGGCTCACTGACTGTGCCCCCTGCCCCCACAGGTGATGAGCATTCTGAGCAACCCCAGCGCGGTGCCTCCGCAGCCACAAGCCGACTTCTCCATCTCCCCGCTGCACGGCGGCCTAGACTCGGCCTCCTCCATCTCCGCGAGCTGCAGCCAGCGGGCCGACTCCATCAAGCCAGGAGACAGCCTGCCCACCTCCCAGTCCTACTGCCCGCCCACCTACAGCACCACTGGCTACAGCGTGGACCCCGTGGCTAGCTACCAGTACGGCCAGTATGGCCAGAGTGAGTGCACACTGCCCCCAAGGGCTCCTGGGGGGTTAGAAGGGCATGGTCAGGGGGCGTGGGGGTCAGGGTTGGAGATGGGGGCAGGAGGTCTAACCCATTTCACAGACGGGAAAATGGAGGCCCCGGTAGGCGGAGGGTTGACCTCATTGTTTCAAACCCAGGTCTCTACCGGGCTGGCTGCTGCTCCGCCAGGGAGGGAGCTATGTAATGCCAGCTATAAATGCCATTAGCGCCGCCCGTCCCTCCCCTCCCCCCGAAGCTATCCTCTGAAAGGTGAAAAGAATCTAGGCCGATGACTTTAAGAACGTTTTCTTTAACTGAGTAGTTCCAAAATGGACTCTCCATGTGTTGTCCTATGTAAATTGAGGCTGTTTCTGTCCCTATATGTGTGCGAGGGGTCTGTGCCACCAGCACGTGTGCTCAACTCACCAGCCTTCACTGTAGCTGGCTTGGCTGAAGCCCTGGGTCTGTATCTAGCTTTGTCAAGCGTCCATCCAGCAGTGGCCACATCCAAGGCGGAGCAAGCACAGCACCTTTTCTAACAATCACGCGATTTGAGAATGTTTTTCCATTTCAAGGAGGGAAAGTGGAATAAAATGCAGAAATCCACTTCTACAGCCACAGTAGCCTCTGGCAAGTGCTCAGTAGCTGGAAGGGGCAGTAGTTAGAAGCCAGACCTTGGGGCTGGGAGCCCCCTTCATCCTGCCCTCTACTCCCATCACCCTTCGTTTCTCTAAACTCCAAGCGAGTCTTAAGGGAAAGTCACCCCCACCCACCCACTTTGGTATCTTTCCTGGAGGTATGGATGACAGAGTGGACCCTCAGACGGAAGGCTGGAAAGGGTGGCCCAGATGCAACTTGGTAGACAGGCATTGATGGGGCCAGCAGCAGGGCAAGCAGGGCGGGGACCAGGAGCCTGAGGTCACAAGCTGGGTTAGCACCTCGTCTCCTGCCCCTCCTCCCGCCAAAGGCCTCACCTGCTGGTGTCAAACTAATCAGAAGGGCGAGTGTCCAGGGGGGCAGACCTCCAGGCCCAGGGGCATCCTCTCCCTCAGTCGCCACCCTGGCGTGACCTCCATGACCTCAGCTTCCTGACCCCACCTCCTCCTCTGGCCTTGGCCTCCACGGCTAAATGAGAGCCAGCTGTTCTGGCCTGTACCTTCCAGCTGTGAGCACCACCCCTTCCTGTGCATGTGTGTGTTGGCATGCGTGCCTGTATACATGTGGGCAATTCCTGTGTCATGAATATGTTATGAGACACCTGTGGAGTGTCTGTGAGTGGATTGTAAGCTGCACCAGGCCTGAATATTTCCACATGCAGGTGTGAGTGTTTGTCCAGGTGAGTGTCCATTTATGTATATAAATATGTAAGGAGACACCTGTAGGCACGCACATATGAGTACAAGTGAGCAGCTTGTATGCACTCACATAGAGTTTGCTCACGTGTGAACCAAGTGTGTGCATCTGGCCAGTGTGTCGATGTGACTGCTTTTGGCATCTGTGTTGTGCACACACTCCAATGTGAGCATGTCTGAGACCGGTGCATAGATACCTGTGTGGTGTGTTGGTGTGTATGTGCATTTGGGCATGTATGTGTGCCTGAGTGTGGAGCTGGGTGCATGTGTGCATGGACATGTGCAAGCACAAGTGTGTACATGGCAGACAAGAGCACTTTTCTTCCAGGGGTTGCACAGGTGTGGCTGTGTGTTTAGCTGTGCATCTGGGCATGCACACAGTTGGTGTGTCTGTACAAAAGCGTGAGAGCTTGTTCGCAGAGGGAACAAGTGTGTGTGCGGATGCAGCACATGTGTACACGCGTGTTTGGGAGCAGGGTGCATCCATGTGCATGGGAGGGAGTGTTTCCAGAGAGGCCCTGAGCAACCCCCTGACCCCGGCCATGTTCCCAGGCGTGGAGTGGGACACATGCTCTTGATCAAGATCCGAGAGTGACTCCAGCGACCACTTGGCAGCCCGGGGCCTGGGGCAGGCGTTAGTCACACCCGGAGCCCCATGCCCTGCTGGAGAAACGCCTGCCCAACTCGGAAATAAAATTAACCCCAAAGCCAGCACAGGGGGCAGCAGGAGAGGGGGCATCAAAGGGGAAGGGCCCAGGAGGCGAGAAAGGATTTTTTGTTCAGGAAAAGCCAGAACCAGAGCCATGTCCTCCTCCCTCCTCCTTCCCTCCTCCTTGCTTCCTCCATCCTCTTTCTCCCCCTCCCCCTTCCCATTCCCCTTCTAGCCTCACCAGGCTCTTCCCAGGACAGCTCTGGCCTCCTCTGGGGCCACACTCTCCAGTCCTCTCCAGGGGGAACTGCAGCACATGCTCAGACTGTTGGGAGTTGAATTATGTCCCCAAACTCGGTGTTGTCATCCCAGCCTCTGTGCCTGTGGTTATAATCCCATTTACGAAGGGGTTGTGTTTGTTATGTTAATGAGCAGGATTAGTGGCGGTTGTATCTTGAGCCCATCTCTTTTGAGGTATAAAAGCGATTAAACAAGGCAGCAGAGGAGAGATGGGGGAGATAACAGGCAAGGCTAGCGGGGTGCTCTCTCCCCAGTGAACCAGCCAGCAGAAAGAAACAATGCAGAGACAAGAGCCCACCCCCTGAGTCCACAAGGTGTAGCCTCTGAGCTGGCCGGGGCTTGGACCTTCAGCCCCCCTTTCCCCCCTCACCCCAGGTGTCTTGCTCTTAGCTGCACGAGGTACCAAGCTCCTCTCCCACCTCCACAGGAGCTGCAGGCTGGGCTGGGAGGGGTGTCTGGGTTATGTAGTCACACTCCTTGCTCCGCTGAGACTCAGTTTTCCCACCTGTGGGATGGGGACCCAGGAATGGGACCTCAAAACTGTCTCCTGTGCTGCGAAAGCTGGAACGCCACCATGGAGACCTGTCAGAGAAGGAAAGAAACTAAACCAGACTCCCTGCCAGCAAGTCCCCCCTGTGGTCTAGCCACCCGCGGTGGGTTTCCCAGATTCCAGTGTTGATGGGTGTAGGAAGCCCAGTCTGTCTCCTGCTGGGTTGCTGGTGGCTCTGAAATACTGACCAATCGCCCCGCAGCCCAATGTATAACCGCTACACCACCAGGACAGTCCTGTCAGAGAAGGAAACAGCCCAGATTTCGCTCTAAAACGCGCCACAGAAACACCGTGGGAACCTCAGAGATCCGGAAAAAACAAGGCCCGCTGCATTCCGCTTTCCCAGGTTTCACTTTATCACTGGCCTCACCACTGACATTCTGGCACCTGCCCCAGACATCTGGAGACCAACCCCCTTCCTGCTTCAGTGTGCCTGGGCCACTGGTCACATGCTCCCCTCTGTCCTGTACAGTGATTTCTCCTGGCCCTTTGGGATCCCCCGAGAGCTCGTGGTCAGCGGCTCTCAACCACCCAACCCCAAAGGAGTGACCATCCTGTCAATGACGACTCGTCGTGACCCTATGTGTCTCTAAGGAGATGGCTCCGCTGTTAAAGCACTTCGCTGCAGACCCTAACCCACCACTGGAGAACGATGAGACCGGCTGCTTTGGTAAAGCTGTCCAGTCGCAGAAACCCCGTGGGGCAGTCCTGCTTCACTCTGGAGTCTAGCGGGGGCCACTCAAATTACGGCCCGCGGGCCACATGCGGCCCGCCAAGGACATTTATCGGGCTCACCGGGTGTTTTTGCCACCACTGCTGTCCTGCTTAGCAGCCAACTCATCCTGGACCCGCAGTGAATCTCTTCATAGTGGTTTTTTTACACTATAGCCCGACTCTCCAACCATCTGAGGGACAGTGAGCTAGCCCCCTGTTTAAAAAGTTTGAGGACCCCTAGTCTAGAGGGTCGTTGTCTGTCTTTAGGGATCTGAATGGACATCATTGGCAGTGACTTTAGTTTTAGGTTTGGGTTTGCAGATACAAGAGCTAATGTTCAAAGAGGCTCTGTAGCTTTCCCAACGGCACACAGTAGGGCACTAAGACATGCAAGGACTTCTAACTTCAAACCCAGTTCTCTCTGGACCAGACCACAAACTTGTTCAAGTCCCCGATAGTGAGGCCCACCTGGATCCACCTGCACGCACAGAGCTGAATTTGCATGTGAGTCTCCAGTACTGTGTGTCTACCCACGATGGTCCCAGACTGCTGACAGAGCAGCAAGGACCCATGACCACAGGTGGGTGACAGAAATGGATTTTCTCACAGTTCTAGAGCCTAGCAGTCCAAATTTTGGGTGAGATTTAGAAGGGGGTGCTCCTTGGTGCTGTGGAGCATATAGTAAATGCCAGTATGTGATGGCATGTCTGAATGTGTTGAGGCACCCCGGTGTCTGTGTGTGTGTGTGTATGTGTGTGTGTGTGTGTGTGTTCCAATGTCCTTGTCTCCCTCTAAGCATCTGGGATTACTCTTCTTTTTATAGCTCAGAAATGACTAGGCTTAGGACCCAGCCGACCCTGCTCAGATCCCCTCCCCACAACCAAATAAAACTCCTCTTCCCAAACAGGATCCCACATACGGATATGGAGGGTAGAATCCCAGCCCCTGCTTTAAAGGGACACAATTCAATTCCAAACACCTGGCTTCATACTACCCACATGGAAATAACACATGCAAAGGAACAGGGGGCCCACTGGGCCTCTACAGTGTCCCGGGTCTGTTCCCTCATGGCTATCCTGGGCCGTGTGCATGGCCACTCCCATCTGACAGCTGCGGAAGTGAGACCTGGGAGGGGCTATCTGTCTGAGATCACTGGGCTGCAAATCCTGACATGCACCTTGCTCACCACACCCTCAGAGCCACTCCGAGAGAGCCGCCCCTCTTGCAGGTGGTCGTGGGGTGTGCACATGGACCCAACCCCCACAACCAAGCTCACCGCCTTTCCCTGGGCCTCTCATCTCCCCAGGGACTGTCACAGCGTCCTCTCCTGCTCCAGGCCACCGTCTGTCCATCTGTCCACCTCTCTCATCCCTGGGGGTTGGGGGTAGGAACAGGGGGGCAGGGACCGGGCACACAGCAGATTAATATGGCCCCAGTGTTCCCAGAGGCCAGGGCCGTACTAATGATGGGGCTGATGGAACGCAGAAGTGTGAAGAGAATTTTAATAGATCTGACAAGTCTAATAAGAATTTGTGTCTGGAAGGGCCCTCCTCTGGGGCCTCGCGCTGACGGCTGAGATCTGTTTACGGGTTGGCACTGCCGCCATAGCTTCTGCCAACTCCCGAGTAATCTAATTTGAGGTGTTTAGAGCTGAGGAGTGGGCACGAGGCAGAGGAGGGGAGGGAGGGAGAGACAGAGGGACAGGAAAAGCCGCTGACAGGGGCTGTAATGAGAAATGTCACAGCGCTGCCCTCGCCGGCACAAGGAGGGACAGGCTCTGCAGTCCGTGGGGGGCCTGGGAAGTTGACCAGGTTACTGGTGAAGTTTGGCTTTGCGGGACTTCCTTGTTCAGTTTGGGGCCGGAGTTGGGGGGTGGGAGGAAGGCACCTACTGTGTTCTGGGCCAGGAGCTGTGACTGAAGGAGATAAGACCTACTTTGTGCTGGGTCATGGACTATGACTGAGGGAGATAAGACCTACTGTGTGCTGGGCCTCGGGCTATGACTGAGGGAGATAAGAGGAGGCAGGGACATAGACTTGTGCTTGGAGGTGCAATAACATACGATCAGACTCCTCCATCCCCTGTGCAGTGGGTGATTCTGGGCTGTCCGTCTTTCAATGCCTCTGCGGTGTCCACATGTGTAAAGTGGGAACAACAGGACCCACCGCGTGCAGCTGTTGCGGGAGATAAAGGAGCGGATGTCCCTCCCCCACTGTGGCGCTTGTCCGGGGCCACTGAGTCGGTTCCTACAAAACCCCAGCCCGTTCTGCGGTGCCTCCCAGTTGTCCTTATGCTCAAGCCCCTCTTGCTGCACCGTGCCACTCCAGACCATCCGGGCCTCCTCTCTCCTGCTGCCCGTCCACTCCCGAGGCTGACGCCCTTCCCCAGGGACCAGTCTCTCCTGACCACACGTCCCACGTGTGTAAGACGGAGCCTCTCCCTCCTTGCCTCTAAGGAGCCTCTGGCTGCTCTTCGCAGAACGCCTGCTTGTCCTTCTGGCAGTCCAAGGTGTTGGCTGCATTCTTCTCCGGCCCCACAATGCACCTGCTCCCCTTCTTCTCCATCTTCCTTATTCACGGTCTGACTGTCAGGGGGTCATTGACCGTACCATGGCTTGGGCCAGGCCCCCCTTTGTCCTCACAATCCCCCCGCCCCTGCTTTTCTGCCCTCTAGAGAGGTCTTGTGCTGCGAATATCTACCGGGGCTCTCCTTGCACTGTGGAGGCAGGGTCTCTTTGCACCATTCCTGCAGGGCTAGCATCAGAGTTAGCATAGGCAGGCCTTCTGGGGCACAGGGAAAAGGTTGTCTCACGTGGTGGCTCTCCCACGTGCCATGGGCACATCGCTGACACTTCCCAGAGGAGAAAATGGGCCAGTGCAGGACGTACCGGAAGCCCAGGTAAGACTCGCTCCAAGTAGCATAACAGAGAGTGGTATTGTGGCCAGAGCCCCAGAGTCCCCCAAGGGCACATATAGTTGATGTCCCCTAGCCTTGCCCAGCATAACAGGCAGACCCAGGAGAGGGCAGGGCCACATGGACCCTGCTTCATTGACTGGGAGCCTAAGTTTTGGGTGGCCTCAGAGGAGTATTGGCAATGCCCCCCCCCCCAAGGGAATATGCCCAGGCCTTGTGGAAGTATCACGTGACTTTGTTGCTTGGAACTTTGTTGCTACTTTGGAATTTAGCAAGTTGAGGGGCTCAGGATCCAGATACCCCAAAGAGACCCCTGGAGCCCTCCCACATCTTGCAGGCATCTAGAGGGCCATGTCCCGCGACCCTGTACCCAGCCTCCTGGAAAGCATGATCCCACTGGCGCTCTCGGCAGCCCTTGCCATGGGTTAGCAGACATCCCCCACACACACCACCACCCCCCCGACTGTGTGGTCCCTGCTAGGTGCTGTGTGCTTGGTTCCGACTCAGTGACCCTTGTCTGGTACAATGAAACGAAGCGCTGTTGTCCTGGCAGCCACTTCCATGTCTGAGCGGAGCGACTCAGGCACTGACAGCCCCGCTCACCGAAGGAGCCTCCCCTTTTCCACTGATCCTTTACAAAACATGATGCCGTACCATCCTTGCTCCTAAAATCATCCTGGCTGCACTTCTTGTCAGAGCGCTTATGGGTGCTGTTGGGGGCCCCGAGACTACTGCTGTTCCCCGTCCCAGAGTCCACATGCATTCATTGCTCCTCAAATCTTCCCGGTCCTCGCCTGCCTTTCTCATGCACAGGCAATGCTTGGCCGTGCCCTGGCTTGAGCTAGGTGCACCCTGGTCCTTCCAGTGACCTCTTTGCTTTTCACAGATGAGGCCATGGGTCGCAAGAGGCCAAGTGACTTCTTTGTTGCAGCCGAAGCTTACTGGGACTCCTTCGCTGCCTCTCCCCCTGTCCGTGGCCTCCTTGCTCCCACCAAGGTCATGCCTGTCACTAACCCCAACTTGAGGACCCCCCTGCTCTTCATTCAGCCCATGCCATGTGCCAGGCGCCGCGCTGACTGCTGGGTGATTTGCTGGAGCTAGCTTAGCCCGCCCCACAATTCTTCAAGTTGTGTGCTCCTCAGATGCCACTTTATAGACTAGGGAGCTGGGGCTCCGAACGGGGAGACATGATGCCCCCATGCATACAGTCACTAGATGGCAGGTGCAGAATTCAGACCAGGGTCCATGTCCTGCCCACCTCTTCCTGACTGACCTGACCCCTAGTTCCACCCAGCTCCCTAGCCCCACACACCTGCTCTAGGCCAGCCCTCCAGTCTCAGAGAACTGTGGGGAAGTGTGGCAGGAGCCCTCCGTGGGTGGGTGAGAGCAGGGGTTGGGCGAGGCTCCATGATTCCCAGTTCTGTGCTCCTTGCCTTCTCTTCTTGCCTACTGATGAGTCCCAGGAGGTCAGGGTGGCCTCCGTCGCAGACCCGGCATCTCTGAGCCTCAGGAGGTCTTGGTCACACACCAAGCAAATCACTTGGGCAGGCATAAGTGTAGAGTCAAGACAACACATCTCTACAGGCAAGCCCAGTGGCCCCACCTACATGCCCCACCTACGCGTGCACGCACACACACACACACACACACACACACACACCTGTGCGTGCAGGTGTGCCCTACTCAGGTGAGGACTATCTAGAGTGAAAGTCTGTACCTGTTCATGGACAAGCATCCCCTCTATTTGCACAGGTGTAGATATTGCTCAGTGGTGCCCCAGACTGTCATATTTCTATTATTCATGCATGCACATGTGCATGGCACTCGGGCGAACGCACATCCTCACACTCTGCTCTCTCTCCTCCGGTGAGGGCCTGATGAGGTCTCAGCTCTCTGCACGTCAGGATACGGGTTCCTCCTCCTTCCCAAACCTCTCCGTTCAGCGGCAAAGGTGACCTCAGCATTTTGAACCAGGGACCTTGCATAATCTGGGTTCAGAGTCCAGAGAAAGGAGAAGGGTCCTGTCCTCGGTCTTACTTGGGTCAGTGAAACTCATCAGACAGCCTCTAGAGTGGGCACATGTCATCCAGGACTAGCTGGAAAGGTAGACTGATTTTACTTCACCCAGCTATGTGACCACTTTTCAACAGCGCCCTATAACGCCCATGAGAGAGGGGGAAAGTAAGGTGCTTGCTAAAGGTGTGCTGGATGATTAGACAGAAGGTAAGGGAAGGATCATAATGAAGATATGGGTGGATGGATGGATGAGTAGGTGTATGGGTAGGTGAGTACATGGGTGGTTGAGTAGGTGGTGGATGGATGGATGGATGGATGGATGGATGAGTAGATGGATGGATAGATGGATGGATAGATGGATGAGTAGATGGATGGATGGATGAGTAGATGGATGGATGGATGAGTAGATGGATGGATGGATGGATGAGTAGATGGATGGATAGGTGGATGGATAGGTGGATGGATAGATGGATGAGTAGATGGATGGATGGATGGATGAGTAGATGGATGGATAGGTGAATGGGTAGATGGATGGATAGATGGATGGATAGGTGGATGGATAGATGGATGAGTAGATGGATGGATGGATGAGTAGATGGATGGATAGGTGGATGGGTAGATGGATGGATGGATGGATGGGTAGATGGATGAGTAGATGGATGGATGGATGAGTAGGTGTATACCCATGAGTGGGTGGATGGATAGGTGGGTGGATGAAAAGATGGATAGGTGGACAGATAGATGGATGGGTGGGTCACTATCTGAATAAATGGGAGACAAGATGAAAAGAGCCATCTTCTCAACAGGTGCCCTCTTTTTGTTTTCCAGCTGCCGTTGATTACCTTGCCAAAAACGTGAGCCTCTCCACACAGCGCCGCATGAAGCTTGGGGAGCATTCTGCCGTTCTGGGACTCTTGCCTGTGGAAACTGGCCAGGCCTACTAGGGCCTCTGGGGCGGCTTGCCCCAGCCTGAGACCCAGCCATATCCTATTAACCCCTAAGTCTCCTAGCCTCAGTCCCCTCATTCCCCCAGAAGCCCAGGAGACCAGGAAAGGAGTCTCAGCCCTCCTCCTAGCCAGCCCTCTGGAGAGGTGCAGCAGGCTGTTCAGTCACTTCTGGTTAGGGACCTGGTCTAAGCTCTCAGACCCGCCCCAGGAAGTTTCCTGGCTAGGTTGTAGCACTCCGCCCCCCACGCCCACCCCTCTGTTGAATCCTTGTGTGGCCTCTGTGTCAATTCAGGCATGGAGGCGGGACACTCATGCTGAGTAAAGCACCTTGGGAACCCAGAAGATGGAGGTGCCTGAGACAAGAAGCCTGGAGCCCTCTGGACTTGACAGCAGGGGGCACGCTACTAGAGATGGACAAAGCTGTTCTCAGCCGGAGGTGCAGGGCTTCTGAACCAGCCTCAGACCCACTGCCTTCCTTCTCTGGAACCCAGCAGACTCCAGTCCTGGGTCCTCCCAGTGGAGTGAGCTGTCCTGCTTTCCCCTAGAAATCCCCAAGCGCTGCCAGAGCCATCTCACATCCTCAGCGGGAGACTGGGAAGTCTGAGAGGGATTGAACAGGAGACAGGACCACGTGAGGGCAGGCTTGTCAGCCATTGGTCGGCTTCTGTTTACAAGGAATCAACCCGTCCAGGCTCTACCAAGCAGAGGACTCCGGGAATGAACCCCATCTGGCCATCTGGCCCCACCCCTCATAAGGCCTGGGACCCCACACTACCCTTCAGTTTCCTCATTGACAGACTGGGGTGGGCTGGGATCCGGTGAGGCCAAGGGAGGCAGAAGGTGGCTTGGCAGGGGGTTTTCTTAACAGAGTCCCTTGTGAGCCACAAGCCTGTGTTGCCAAAGGTTCCGGGGCTGCAACTCACACCCCCTGGAGTTTGAGTTTTCACGTAGCCTCCAGGGGTGACCTCGACCCTGCTCTGTGCTTCTTCAGTCCTCTGGAAAGGGGTCTCCACACCTTCCTGGTGACCTCTGTGAGTCACTGCAGGTACAGTGAGGCACCTGCTTTGAGCAAGGTTCTGGGACCAGGCAGGCCTACTTGCCCCACAGACAAGCCTGCCCACCATTCCCTTTGGTATTTTAATAAGGGCAGGTCCCTGCCCCTGATTCTCCCAGAGTGGGATCACCTATTGCTATTCTTCTCTCGACAGAGACCTCTGTCTTCTGCTCCAGCATTGCTAGGTGAAGGCAGGTGTAAGTAAGTTTCCAGCAACCACCCCTGGCCAGAGAGTTCCAGAGAAGGGGGTCAGGCACCTCCCTCAAACACACCCAGTGCTTCCTCAAACCCCATTCTCGTTCGGAGCTGTGACCTCTGCGGTCTGGGACAAGCCCCCAAGGCCTCTCCCTTCGGAATTGTTCACCATCTTCCCCTATTGATTCTACATTCTCTTCATCTTCTTCACCCCCCTCCTCCTCCACAACGACCCTGGGATCACCTTTCTCAAGTGCTGCTGGGTAAAAGGGTGACGGGAGGCAGAAACATGGAAGCCACAGCGACAGGACCAAATGGGTTGTCCTTGCCTGGGCCCTGGAGGCCACCTCTTTGCTCATTCCATGCTGTTTGCCCTCCACGAAGAAGACATTCCTGGAGGGAAGGGCTACTGCTATGGGAGTGAACTCGGTTCCTTCCCTGAACTGAGGGGGCCGATGTCCTGGGCTACGACAGGGGCGTCACCTCCATGAGAGATGGTCACTTGTGGCTCATCTCCAGATTCACTGTGTCAAGACTGACCTTGACCATGTTCAGGGGGCACGCCTATCTTTGGGAGGAATTTGTTCACTGGAGACAAACAGACTCTTCAGTAGCAGTGGACACCTGATATGTGTGACCTACGAAGGTTTCAGTGGGAGCATCTATGAAAGAAGAGTGGGTTCTTCCAGTCCTGGGCCCAAAGGAAGACTGTATTACCCCTTGGCCATCCACTTAATGCTTTTGTAGCCTTCATGGCCAATAAGTTTTTCCTTGAGGTCAACCACCGTTTCCACCCACATTCCTTGAAGGGTCAGCCTTCCTCTCGGGAGGCCTGGCTTGGGGAGTGACACAGTCTCTTTCCACCCTGTGTGACTCAGAAGCAGAGATCTCAGACAGGTGACATCAGAACTGCCCAGCTCCACACCCAGATGCTGACATTCCAGTGCTAGCCCCCCCCCCCCCCCAATACCTATACTTTAGAGTAAAATGGAGCTGAGGCCTGTTGGGAATAATTTCTCCTTGGGTTCATTACTTCCGTGGTTCTCCCAAGCCAGCTCTGCTCAGAAAGAGGCCCGGACCCAGACAGGTTCTCCCTACATCCCCGTGCACTCATGTGTGGCTGACCCAGTCTGTTCACACCTTCCCCAGAGAAAGGACGTCAGATAAGAGGTGAAAAGCCTCAAACTCTTGGGGGTTGACCCCAGCCTGAGAAAGAAGGCCTGGATCCCAGTGGCCGGGCTGGCCCAGAACAACCCCCCCTCCATCCCTGTAAATAGCGTCTGTAGCAAAATAAGAGATGTTTCCTCCCACTTACCACACGTAGCTATCGGTCCTACCCACGGGGAGGGGACTCTTCTTCAGCGCTCATTGTACATTAGTTGGAAACTTGGTGATGTGCTGTTCGTTTATAGGAAGTTGACTTTATATATATAAATATATACACTAAAAAAAACCAACCAACACAACAAAAGCAACGAAAGAACCCCCACCCCCACCTTCCCAGTGCGTGTTGTGCTCGGGCCAGGGACCCTCTGTAGGGATATAGCTGCATATCGTGTGTTTCAAATGATACATTCCAGGACCTATTGGGTCCTTTTATTTTTGTCGCTTTGGTATTTCTCTCTTGCTTTGGGGTGGGGGTAACCCAACAAGCTTCATGTGTAAGAACCGAGCTGTGCTTTTACACTCGTACTTTCCCCTGATTGACTCGTTGTGGTCCCTTTGTCAGAGGAACACGACCTAGCAGAGGAGACGGACACGGGTGGGGGGAGAGGAGGAGAGAAGAATGAAGAGAGAGGTTCGCCCAGAAGGAAAATAACAAAAGACTTCTAAGCTGACTATGGACCAAGAACAGGACCGGACCAAGCATTGACTCTCCCACCAGAATCCAGCATCCTCGTACCTGGAGTCGGTGAAGCATTCCGCTGTTGGGATCCTGACACTCGAGGGAATTCCCCGGTTGACCAATTGAGAATGGCGCTCCTGCTCGGGGACCTCCCTTGGGGTAAGGGGGGTGCTCGGAAGCCCCTCGAGATGCCCTCCACTCCTGCCCACTTGTCTGTGGTAGGTACCGCAGGTTTTCTCTCCTCCCCTTCTACAGAGACACCAAACAAGACCCTTCAATGGGCTCCTCTAGCGGCCATCTTGACATGCTCAGAGACATCTGGACTGACTGCTCCTTCTGTTGACTCTAAACACGGCCGATCCCCAGCCTACCCCCTCCCAACCAGGGAGTTCTGACCTGGGAACTATCTACACAGCCCTCTAAGTCATTCCTTCTTCTTAGGAACCGCAGCTCCATTGCTTCCATGTGGAAACGTGTGTGCTCGCGTGAGCGTGTGGGTGGGGTGTGCGTGTGGGCGTGAGGCTGTGTGTTTAAATATAATCGCACCATAATTTATTCAGCTATATGGAGTAGTAGACTAGAAAGAGAAACTGGTATTCGCTTTAACTACCTGCTGCTTGTAAGCGCTTCCTCTGTAACTCAGGCGTAACTGTTATACATTAAAAGAAATTAAAACGCATCCTGAAGGTCAGTGTGTTCATTCCATTGATCGTCATTATGGGGCCTCTCGAAAAAGGATGGGGGGAGGGAGAGAGGGTGAACTCCAAAGCCCTTTGATATCCTTTAAAGGATCAAATAGGAACTGCATTTCCCTCCAACTCCACTGTGTCCCCCACTGCCAAGCCGCTTCCAGACATGTAAACCAACAAGAGTCCATTGTCTATCGAGTCTGTTCCAATCTAGGGCGAGCCCGTGCGTCTCAGAGCAGAAATGTGCCCACCAGATTTTCCTAGCCATGACCTTTCTGAAGCAGCTCTCGGTCCTTGCTTTGGAGGCACCTCTGCAGGAGTTTCAACTGCCAACCTCTCAGCATCCATGAGGCACATGTCCAGAACTCAGCTCACTGACATCTAGTGGCTTCTGCTTCATAGCCACCCTATAGGACAGAGGAGAAGTGGCCTTGTGAGCTCCCGAGGCTGTAAATCTTTATGGAAACAGCCTCAGCTTTCTTCCTTGGAGCGGCTTGTGGTCTTGAACCACTGACCTTCCTCTGTATAACCCGCTATGCCACCAGGTCCCCTCCTAGGCATGTAGTGGATGTTTCATCAATCTTTGATGCCTGGATACAGTTGCGTGACCATCTCACTGAGCTCGTGGGAGCTGGACAGCATCAGAGAGTAAGCTGGAACCTCAGTTCTTTTGCACCTGAACAAACTTTCCCTGCTGCTAAGTCTATAGCCCCCTGCAGCAGGTAGCCTCAGCCAGTCCAGGAGGACATCATGCTCAGCTGCTGGTGGCCTGAGTCCACCCCAAAGCTCCACGGAAGAAAGGCCTGGTGATTGACTCCCACCAAGGCGAAAACCTTGGGGCTCCAGGGGGGCAGACACACAGGGGCATGCCATTTGAAAACCAACTTAGTAGCACCCAGCAGCAGCAGTCAGATTGTCATTGACTGACTTCCTGTCCTGCCAACTTAGAGTGACCTTACAGGACAAGGTGAAACTGCCCCTGTAGGTTTCTAAGGCTTTATGGGACTAGAAACTCAGTCTTTCTCCCGTCACTGGTTGGGTACAGGCTTTCATGGTCCAAATGTCTCTGGGGAAAGTGGTCCTTGTGAGCTGAAGGACACTCCCCAAAGAAAGCTTCTGCTGTGAGTCCTACGTCCTTGCAAAGCAGGTGTGTGGGCCCAGGGCCAGGGATCTGGGCACCAAACCAAGGCATCTGCTCTACATTCCCCCAGTACATAGCACAGTGCCTGAGACATTGCAGGGTGCTGGTTTCCTTGAGGGGTGGGGCACTGAATGGGAGAACAGGAGGAAAAGGGAGAAATCTGTACCTGAAGGAAAGGTTTGGGTGTCCCTGGATGAACTGATCCAGCCCAAGTTCTCTAGGTCATGTCTAGAGGGGGCATGGCTCTTCCATGGCCAACCAGAAGGCTGCCCCAGCATCCTCCTCCGTGCAGTGTGACGGGCCCCCGCCAACCCCTGTGGAAGCTAGGTACTTGATACCAAAGTAGGTGCTCCCACCCGTGTTCTGCCAGTGTTGCTGGAACATTTTCCACCCGTGATGCTTTATTGTCCGAGAGATGTGTAACCGGCAAGCTCAGTCAGCAACACCCCTGCTTCATGAAGTGCTTGATTTTGAATGAATTGGGGGGCACGCCATGTTCAGGAGCTTTTCTCGGTTGCCATCTTTCACCCGGCGTCCACATTCAGGGACCCACAGTTGAAGCAGCTTTGTTCTGCTCCGTATCTGTCCTCCCCAGACCTGCTCTCTGAACCTGCCGATAGGGGGAAAGTCTGGCATCAGTCAAGGCCTTTTCCTGGCTCTGAGTGCTGAGACCATTTTCCTCTCCTCTTAGACCCTATGTTCCTTTTTTCAATAAAGCAGTCTACACGATCTCTCAGACTCTCCCCAGGCAATAGGACTCCAAGGTTTATGTTAGTCCTGTAGCAATCCAGAGCCAGGGGGTTGCAGGGAGCTTAGCAAGCGCACACGGGACCCAGAACTGTCCATCTCTAGGGCTGGGAAACAGTGCGATGTTAGGTGCTGCATAGATGACACCGAGGAGCTCTCTGACCTGGTCCTGCCCTGGGGGACCTCTAGATAGCGCTCTGACACCCCCCTGAGGGAGCTTGCCTAGAAATATCACACAACAGCCTAACATCTGTCTCACTGGTTGCCTCTGGTTTCGGGGTGGGGGAGTGAAGCCTGAGATTTCATTCATGACTAGCACATCTTCTATGCAGCTGCCACTCATGCGTCAGTGGAAGTTCACATTGGATTGTGATCCATTCTCAATAGAGCATCTAGATTAAGCAGGCTAGGAAGAAAGATCTGGCAATCTACTTTTTGAAAATCATCCCTTGAAAACCTTATGAATCACTATGGTGAAATCTACAGCTGATCATGGGGACCATGCAGGACTAGGCAGTTCTATCCCATTGGGCATCGGGTCTCCATAACTTGGGGGCTAGCTGAAGTGCAGCTAATAGCAGCAAGTGCTTCATGGCAGGCAAAAATCCCCCCACTGAACCACCCATGCACTGCTCAGCAAGTGCCTCACAGGACGATAGGAAAGGGAAGCTAGTTTTCTGCCACGAGACAAATCTACTGTAGTAGGCTGGGTGACTAGAGAAACAAATCCAGAGACTCAGCTATGTATAAGAAGAGTTTTATATCAAAGAGCAATTGTATGTCAAGAAAATTTTCTAGTCTAGTCCCGATCAAGTCCATAAGTCTAATATTAGCCCCTAAGTCCAATACTAGTCCATCGATCCCTCTTCAAACTTGCACAACCACATGCCATGATGCTGAATGCAGGGAGATCACAGGCTGGTAGGTAAAGAGTCTTGTGGATCCAGTGGCAGTGGAAGCATCTCAGCACCGACAGGCCTCCACATGGCTCCTCCAGCTTCCCCGGCGTGGGTCCTCCCTAAGAAAGTGAAGCAGGGAATGTGGCATGCCTTCAGGAAGAAAGAGGAGGTTTGCAAACTCCTCATGAGAAGGCCACGCCCACAAGGAGGCATCATCAGACTGTGACCTGATTGACAGGCTAGACTCCACCCCTTCATGCTTAACAGCCTCAGGTTGACATGAGATTCTGCCACCATCCCACATGCCCAGAATGAAATCAGGGTTCTGCGTCTAAAAGAAGGGGGGTGGGGTGGATGCTGAGTAGACACCAGTCAGCTGTTGCCACCATACTGCTGTGGAACGTACCAGTTTTTGCTCCTGGGCTCTTTGGTTGTGAGTGTCTTTTAGGGGGAGAGGGTCATGACCTTCCCATGAGCAATCCTTACTGCCCACAGGAAATCAGTGAGTAAGAAAAAGAGGCCCCAGAGACAACAGGCAAAAAGATCCACTGGGGTTGGGCACAACTGACAGAGGCCAGGGTTTCTTGGTGCAATCTCACTTGTGTGTTGAGAGAGAAGAATTCTGGTCCCCCAAGAATAAGGTCTCCAGGACTCTCCACTGTCTCCTGCAACTGCTACAGGCTTACTCCCATGAGAGAGGGTCGTATTCTTAGTCCTGAGATGACAGGCTATGGGAGGGAAATGGGGACTCATAACCCAGAGGCACCAGCGATTGAACTCGGGGGTGTGGTCAGTGCCGCACTCTCTCTCAGAGAGAAGAACTAGTACTGGGGTGGGGAGTTGGCTCCTGGGCATCTTGTATGTGATGATAGGCAATTCACTTTCTTCCCTACCAGACAGCCTCAACGGTCTCCTTCAAATGAAAATAAAGTCTGCCCTGCTTTGCCAGGATACAGTAAAAACAAACAAACACGCTGCCATGGAGTTGATTCCGAGTCAGAGCGACCCTGTAGGACAGGGTGAACCTGCTCCTGTGGGGTTTCTGAGACTAACTCTTTCCTGGGGTAAAGCAACTTTCTCGCTGGATACAGACAGTGACCAATTACCCCACATTTTGTTGACACAGAACCACAAAGGTTGGCATCTCATGCATCTGTATGAGAAACCACTACTCGTTGTCAGGAGAGAACATGCCATGCGCGGATGAGACTGCCACCATATCACGTACTATGGGTCACTGGCACGAGAAGTGGACGGTGGGCCTTCAGTGCTGGCTCTTAAAACTGCAACCTGAAGTGGCATGGGGCACTTCCGCTCACATTGCATTGGCCAAGGGGAGCACGTGGCCATAGGGACTTCAAAGGAAGCAGGGAAGCATAGTCTGCAGATACCTAGAAAATAGGACATGCAGTTGTGACTGTCCAGCCATGAACATGGCTCAAGCAAAGCCATGGACATCAAGGGGGGAAGAAACATTCCTTTCGGCCCTACGGTATCCTCCCTCCACAAAGGAGCAGAGAGGTAAGGGGGGCCAGGGAGAAGGGACACTAAGAACTGCCGGGTACAGATGGTCCCTGCTCAGAGGGAAGGGAAAGGCCATTTATTGAGCTCTGATGATAGATCTGAGGCCATCGAGAGATCAGAAGTAGAAGTCTCCCCTTCCACATGGGGGCTCCTCCTTCAATTCCTGACCAATGTACCTCGTGTGCAAACCCCCCGCCCCCCGCCACCACCCATCTGTCAATGGTGACTCGAATGTTGTTATGGTGTCAAACAGGCTTCATCAGAGAAAGGAGAAAGGCCTGTGGATCTACTGCTGAACACCAGCCAATGAGAGCCAAGGGATCCTAGTGGCTCAGATCCCAACCGATTGCAGAGCTGGTGCCGCACTCGGCAGCATTTCATCCCATCGTGCGTGGGGCCACTAGGACTCTGGAGGCCAACCTGATATCCATTAACCACCGCGACAGCATGATAAACTCAGGTTCTTTTTGCCCTGTGCTCTAGTACAGGGCTCAGCAAACTGTGGTTTTTCAATCACATGTGGCACTGAAGTACAATTGGAAATACAAATCAAATGATCGCAGTTTTATTTAAAGGATATTACAGGATGTTATTGGTGATTGCACTTATTTGTAGGACTATATTTATGGATCTCAAATAATTTTTAAAATATCCTGAAGGACAGGATTGGCTCTTCTGTGTCAAAAGTTTGCCGACCCCTCATCTGGTACAACAACCTGTAGGGGAGATTTTCAGCCCTTAATACACAGGGCGAGGAAACCAGGGTTTCAAAGTGAGAACCACTTGGCCAAGTCCCCACAGCCGGTCAGTTGGGAAAGACTGAACTCTCCAACAGAAGGCAGCCACAGGGCACTTTCATATCGAGGTCCTGCAGAGGAGAGGTGAGCTGTTTGAAGATGCAGGCTCCATCCCTTAGAAACCAGACCCGAGCCTGTACTCTTAGAGCCGAAGAGTCCCCCAGGCTCCCCTTTCAACTGCATGAGCGCCACCAGCTTGTCAGGCCACAGAGGTCAGCCAAGGAGTGACTCCTGCCAGAATTCAGATATTACTTTCCTACAGAGGTGGACTTGCCAGAGAGACACACAAATTTTGAAGAGGACAACCCCCACATTTATGTGCTAGGTACCCCACATGCATTGTTTCATTCAACCTTCTCAACATCCTGATGGGAAAGGCACTGCGGTTCCATTTTACGGAGGAGGACCTGAGCCCAGCCAGTGATGTGACCGGCTCATTCCAGCCCCAGCCCAGAGAGTAGATGGTTAACTAGACTAAAACTCAGGCCCGCCTGGCCCCAAGACCTTGCTCAGTATACCAGATTGCCTCTCCAGACAGTATCGAGGATGTCATGTGAGCGAGAAACTGTCCAAATAATGCTGCGTAAGGAGCCACTTGAGCACTCTATGTTGAGTGCAGTCGATGCCACTGAACTGTTCATGTGAAAAATTGAAAATATTTTGTTTATTAACCGGTCGCTTTTACATATCGTTCAGCTGGTTCTGCGTGACTCGTAGAATCCCCACGTACGATGGAATGAAATGCTGCCCGGTCTCGGACCATCTTCACACCGGGTGCGAGGTATGACGCAGTGTTGGAGACACTGTGTCAATCCTCCTCCTTGAGGACCATCCTCCTCTTTGCTGATCCTCTATGTTAGCGAGCGTGATGGCCTTCTCTGGCGATAAAACTCACGACAAGGATCAATCCCCATGCCGACAGGTTGGTGGGTTGACCATTGTTTTGGCTACTGGAGTTTTCAATGGTGTGCTTGGCAGAATTTTGAATGATCCCTATGATGCCATCCCTCGATGTCTGTAGAGGGAATTCTACAGAGGGAATTCTGGTGGGGAATTCCCTCCCCACCAGGGTAGGCAGGGTCTGTGGACATGGTGGGGTAGTCGGTTCCTCGACCTGTTGATGCTGTATGGCAACAATGATGGAACAGACATCCCTGCTACGTTCTCGAAGACTCTGTAGAGACTAGAGCAGACTTCGCCTGCTAACTGTGAAGAAGTGAGCTAACAGACTGCGAGAAGGTCACGTGGCTATGTGTGAGGGCAGCCTCTAGCAGCGGACCCTGACCCTTGTTCACCAGCCAGAAAGTAAGCAGGGACCTCAGTCCTCCCCAAGGAAGCGGGTTCTGACAACAGCCTGAAAGAGCGTGGAAACAGCTTCTTCCCCATGCAGCCTCCAGATAAGACGACAGTCCCTGCTGGCAAGGCTTCATGTCAGCCTTGGGAAAGCCTGAGCAGAAGAGTCAGAGATGCAGCACCTCCTCTGTTGACCTACAGAAACTATGAGATAATAAATGGTTGTGGGCTTAAGCCACTACGCTTGTGGTAACTTGTGCAGCAATAAGAAACTAATGCAGATGAGTAGCCCCACTTCCGGCAACAGGTTTGGTTCTGATAGCCCACAGAGAAGGGGCAGCAGTCCTGAGGCCACAACTATAGATCACCATAGCTCAAAGGGACCAGACCCTGGGTGCAAGCACATTTCAAGTGCTTGTGCTTGTCAGATCCTCTAAGATTCCATTGACTGAGGCATGTCTTGTGTCAAAACCCAAAGGCAAGGAATAAAGCGTTAGACTTGATCTGAGGCATGGCAGGGGTATGGATGTCTAATGCTACTACAAGGGTGTGAAGAATCTCTTTGAATTGCTCTAGTCCCTAAGTATCCTTGGGCACACTGAGGGCCCCAATAAGCAGCTACATCCTTGGTGGGTTTGATGGACCCATGAAGCTCTTGGCAAATGGGTCTATGGAGAGGAGGCTTCCAGGAAAGGGAACTTAGGCCTAAAAAATACCAGTGGGAAATGGATGAGACTGGTGGGCTAATGAGGAAAGTCTGGGGAGAACCTGAAGTCAGCAGAGGTGCTCACAGGCAGAAGGGGTAAGAGAAAAGGATGAGGGAGAATGACAACTTCTCTAGGATTTTGGACTAGGCCACACCCACCTCACCCAACAGAACCCCACAACTTATTGAAGCCAGTACCGAAACCAGTCCTTTAGCTACTCACTGCATAAGGATGAACGTCTATTCTGCACTGGGTGCTTTATGGCCATGGTTTTCCTACTTTCGGGAGAGTCAGCTCTACAGGTAGATGGACAGGCCATGATGCAATCCCAACACCAACCTGGGCTAAGCAGGAGCTTTGGGCAAGTGGCTGAAACTTGTCTGCGGAATCCGTTTCCTCATTGGTCCTAAAACGGGGAAAGTGGTGCCACCGCCCTTTAAGATGGTTGTGAGGGATGAAATGAAATTTCCCAGTAAGCAAACCAATTTGACTTGCTTTAGGCAAATCTGCTTGATGATGGAGCCTTTTGTCATGGACCTGCTTATTAGCATTATAGAGAGAGGTGCCCAGAATTTCCCAACAGTTGATGGAAAAATGATAAACCTGATGAACCACATTACATTCCAATGGCCATGAGAAAATAAGAAACTTGCTAAGGAAGTCTCAAAAATTCTAATTAATTTCTTGCTGGCATTGTAGCAAACCACTATATAATAAATCACAGCTCAAAGGAAAACTCATAAACTGTACTTTGAGTTGTTTCTCATAAAGGTCTTCAATTAAGATTGATAGCAGTGTGTGATAGTTACATAATCTGGTGTCAATTTGAGGATTAAGAGTGGAGGGATGGATTCTAGACTATCAATCAGGATATAACCAATGAGGCCACTGTGTATGCATGGCCTTCTCCTAAGGATTCTGGGAACTCCTGTATTTTCTTCTTAGAAGTGGGTTTCCCTCTCTCTCTCTGTCTCTCTCTCTCTGTCTCTCTCTCTCAGTCGGCTCACTGCCAGAGAGACATTGCCACTGATAAGACACATGGCAGTATGCTAGTGCCCTGAGCTGGACGAGCCATGCTGAGACCCCATGGAGACAAGCTGATGGCAGTCAGAGCTGAACAAACCACGCAGAGACCCCTGCCAGGTCTAAGATGCCTCTAGCCACACTGGATCCACAAAACTTCCCACCCACTGACCTGTGATCTTCCTGCATTCAGTGTCTTTGCTTGTGCTTTGTGAGTCTGAAGAGTACTTTATAGATTAGTAATGGATGTATTGGCTAATACCAGACTTATGGTCTTGATCTGGGCTGGGCTGGGATGTTTTCTCACTCTTCAATTGCTCTTGTACATAAAACTCTTTCTTATACACATATGAGTGTCTATGAATTTGTTTCTGTAGTCTACCCAGACTAACACACATCATATGAGAGAGAAACGAGAACATTATATGATCTAGACACTAAATTCTTGGATAATTTCACTTGTGCAGTGACTTATTATCTAGAGAGAAAA
Source organism: Nesogale talazaci (assembly GCA_004026705.1). Taxonomy (NCBI): domain Eukaryota; kingdom Metazoa; phylum Chordata; class Mammalia; order Afrosoricida; family Tenrecidae; genus Nesogale; species Nesogale talazaci. Next base: position 5,837 of record PVJH01019933.1, on the reverse strand, counting down.
GGGGAGCCCACCAAAAGGCCAACAATATCAACAGAACATTTGATAAATAGTGACTAGCAAAGAGGTGGACACTGTATGCCCTAGAGAATCTTTTAGAATGAATACATGTAGACGGTTAACAGAATTATTTTAGACAGCATTTTTAGGCGTTGGCAGGCTACATTCCAACTGAGATGTGTATGCATAGATGTAAATATATATGCAAAATGTTTGTGTGGTAACAAGGGAAAATAGAAAAATTTAAATCAAGAAAAGAATGCACCATGCTTATTCAGTTTGTACATTGAGCAGGTCATCTAAGCAGCTGGACTCTGCGATGACAGATGTAGGGTCAAGATGGGAGGGCGCTCAGTAACAACTCATGTGAAATGCAGACGGCACAACCGCCCTCATTAAAAGCCAAGAGGACTGGGAGCACTACCGATGAAGATCTAAGACTGCAGACTTTGGCACGGATTACCACCCCCTATGAAGAAAACTTGAATCCTTAGCTGGATCAGTGCTGATAATACACCGGAAAGATGGAACGTCTCGAGGATTTCATTTTACATGGATCCAGCAACAGTCAAGAAACTAGAGGACGATGGTGTTGTGAAAATCTGCTGCACAAAACCTATTCCAAGTGCTAGAGAGCAAAGAGGTCACTTGAAGGACCAAGGGGTGCCTGACTTATGCCATGGTGCTTTCATTTGCCTATCTGACAATCAAATCAGATAGGAAGATAAGTGACCTGCTTGAATTTTGGTGCTGGCAAAGAGGACTGACTATCCCATGGACAGCCAGTAAGACAAACACATTGGTTTTAGGAGGATAGCCAGATTGCTCCTTAGAAGGAAGGACTTTGTTTCACTTGTTCTGGATGTTTTATCAGGAGGAGGACCGGCCTCTGGAGAAGGACTGGTGCCTGGTGAAGTAAAGGGTCAGGGAAAGGGAAGGGCCCCACTGAAGTGGATTGACTCCATGGGTGGAGCAATGGGCTTCAACATATGAAAGATTGTGACTGGCTGTGACTTGAAATCAGAAGAAACATCTGCAAACATCCATTCATAATTGGAAGGAGGAATGTGTCAAGTATGGATCTAGGAAAATGGAAAATTGTGAGAAACGGAATGAACCCCATAAAGATTAATACTCTGGATGTTACTGAGCTGAAATGGACTGACATTAGCCATTGTAAATCAGACAGTCTTATTATCTACCACGCCAGAAATGACAAGTTGAAGAGTCATGGTGTCAGGTTCGCAGTGAAAAAGAATATTTCAAGATCTGACCTAAAGTACAATGCTGTCGGTGAGAGACTAATATCCACAGACCTATAAGAAAGATTAATTAATTCAACAATTATGCAACTTTACACAGCAACCACTAATGCCACAGAGGAGAAAATTAAAGATTTCTACTAACTATGCAAATTGATTCCATCATACAATCAAGATGCATTGATAATTACCAGTGATTGCAACGTGACAGTTGAAAACCAAGAAGATCCAGTAGTTGGGAAATATTGACTTGGTGACAAAAATGACATCAGAGACTGCATGATAGAATTCCATAAGACCAATGACTTACTCCCTGAAAATGCCATTTTTTCAACAACCTACGGATTAAATGGGCAAAATATTGAACAGCTAAGGAAGAATAAAAAAGAAAATGGAAGGAATACATAGTCATGATTCCAAAAAGAATTGGTTCAGCCATTTCCAGGTTAGTATACTATTAGGATTCAGTGGTATTGAGGAAGATGTCCAAGCTCCACTCTATACAGTAGCAAAAATCAAGTCTTCAGGGATTGACAGAATTCCATTTGAAATACGTCAAGGATCGAATGCAGCACTGAGTGCCAAGACATTTGGAAGACAGCTATCTGGCCAACTAACTGGAAGATGTCCCTATGTATTCCCACCCCAAAGAAAATGGATCCAATACGGTGCAGAATTTGTCTAACACTATCTCATGAAAATAAAATTTTACTGAATTAAAAACATACACAGGAAAATGCCTGCAATTCCAACCAGATTCCGAAGAGAATGTGGAATTAGGGGCACCCTTGTTGATGTCAGGAAATTTCAGAACCCTGCGTTGTGTCCATAGGGACGCCACTCACAGACCAGGAGGCAGCTGTTCAAACCGGGGTGCTGTGCAGTTTAAAATCAGGAAAGGTGTGCACCAAGGTCATGGCGCTTCACTGAGATCATTCAATCTGTGTTCTGTGCAAGACCTGGCCTACCCGAGGAGGGAGATTGGAGGAACGTTCATAAACACCCTGCAGTGTGCAGATGATGCAACCTGACACACTGAAAGCAAAGAGGACCAGGAGCCCTCACTGACGACCTCAGACTGCAGACAGGAATTTGTACATAGCCTGCAGCATGGATTGCATCTCTGTGGAAAGAAACCACAAAATCCTCACAACAGAACCTATAGGAGCCCCAATCAACACCCGTAGAAGGATCAGCGAGAGAATCAGATGATGTACTCATTGCACTGGGCCAATCTTCTGTAAAGGACTTCTTTAAAGCGCTAAAGAGCAAAGCTTCTCCTTAGGAGGAAGTCAGAGGGTGAGTCAAGAAGATAACGCTGAGGAAGAATATTAAATATGTCAGGGACCACCAATGACCATCTTGTACTGCCAAAAGGCTCCTTAGAAGGTGCCTGGCATGGTTAAATCTCTCACAGTACTTTGGACCTCTTATGTGGAGAGATCAGTCCGTGGAGAAGGGGATCGAACTTTGTAGAGTAGAAGAGATGCTTTGTTTTATTGTGCAATAAGTCAGAATCAATCCAATGACATGTAACAACAAGACCCTTTTGTAGGGTTCACCGAATTTGTAGCATCTTTACCAAATTTTAATATTCAGTCATTTAAAAAAATTTTTTTCTTGACTTGTGTGTCAGGCAAGATTCTCTTAGAGAAATAAAATTCAGGACACTAGTAATTATTTTTATATATTTATATATTGAGAAAGATATATAAGATAAAAAGAGAAAAAGTTAAATATAAAACAATACAGATTGCTCGGTACAACTCACTTGCGTGAGGCAACTAGAAGACTGGCAGTCCTTCAATTCTTGAGGGCTGCTGAATAGTCCCCTGTAGAGCAATCCAGACTATCTGGTTACAGGCAGCAAACGGCAGAGCAACAGTCACCAACAGTCACCAACTGTCACCAACAGTCAGCCAGATAACAGAGTCCAACAGTCCCCAGCTCAAGAGATGTATATCCCAGGAGCGTGGCGAAGTAGGGCTTGAAGGATCCTCAACTCATAGTAACACAGTCCATGATGAGGTGTCCCACGGGTAGTGTTGCTTGGAGGTCGAGGCACAAGACGAACAAGGCAGCTCTCTGGTCCGAAGATCTGGAAACAAGAGAGAGGGCGGGACTTGCCAACCCCTTCCTATATCTGCCCTTCAATTCATCCCACGTTTTCATTGGCTGTGCCGTCACAACAGAACTACCAATCTTCTGTGGCCATGTTGCATAACAAACCTACCCATCACAATCTGTCTCTTACAACTTATAGTCAAGAATTTCAATGACAGAGATGGTCCATCTTTTTTTGTTGTCTCACAGCTCCCTGAGGTTTTGTTCATTCTAAAAAAGTCTTTTCTATCACCATTCTTCAGACTGATTCATTTATATTGCTATAGCTTGTGTCTCCTGTTATCCTCATTCTGCTATTGGGCTCATGCATGAATTTTTACATTTCTGATATTGTGTTTCTTTCTGATGGCTTCTATTCCTCTGCTAAGAACTTTGTTCTTTCCATTCATTTCAAGAGTGTTCACCATGATAGCACGGGTCATGGCTAAAATAACCATGTTATACAGTCTGCCGCTAATAATCCCAATATCTAGGTCAGTTCAAGTTTGAGATCTCTCACTGATCTGCACCCTGATAATTGATTTGGAGTTTCCTGATTCTTGGTATGCCAGGTGCCTTGTGTTTTTTTGTTTTTTGTTCTGTTTTGTTTTGGGAGGGGCATCACTGCCCTCAGGTGGTGGGAGTAGGAGGCCCAGCCTTTGCTCCATGGAGCTGGAATCGAACCTCCATCCCAGTGGGCCACAATCCTGCTCACAACCACTAAGCCACCGCGGCTCAGCCCGTGTTTTTTTTTTTTTTTAACTACTTTTTTGTTTTAAATTTTTATTTTGCCATTTTGTTGTTGAGTATACACAAACAAAGCATATACCAATTCAACCATCTGCACATGTACAATTCATTGGTATTGAATGCATTTTCCCACTTGTACAGGTATTCTCACCCCACCCCACTCACATTAGCACAAACTCACTGCCCCCTACGGTTCCCATATAATTTTTTGAAATCCTTTAGTCTGTTGGATTCCACAGACATAGATCTTGAAGAGGATGATACTTGAGCAGCACATTTTTTTACTCATTAAGTTAAATGATTGTTTGGTTTTAGACTTCGGGGATAGTTTTGATCTAGGTTTTAAAGATTATCTCAGGACAATAGTTTCAGGAGCTCATCAATTCTCCTTGCCTTCAGAAAGTCTCAAGTCTGTAAGAACTTTGAATTCTGTTCAGCATTCCCTCCCTTTTTATCAGAGTTCTTCTATGAAGCCTTCCATCCAAAGGCTCAGTAATGATAACTAGGCACCATCATGTTGTGCAAAGGAGATCATTGTTCATGGAGATAATTCCATACCTTCTCTTCCTGACTCCGTGTTTTATCCTGTAGTTCCAAACAAGTACAAAACACTTGCTCACTCTTGGATGTCCACTTGCAAGCCTTTAAGACCCCAAAACCAGAAATCTACTCTAGGAGGTGGATTAGAAGTACCAAACATATTAGTGGGCCAATAAAGAGGGATGTCCCATGAAAACATGACCCTCAGCCTTCAGATCGAGGAATCAAATCCCATGATGCTGCGGGTTGTCTATAAACAGCCTCAAGGACTTCGCTTTTATGTTGCTGTTGTTCATTGTAAATATATCCGTCACATAACGTTTGCCAGTGATCAGGTGTACATCTTACTGACAGTAGTTATAGTCAACCACATAACTCTATCACTGTTGTTGCTGCTGTTGCTGTTAGGGACCAGGGAGTCTGTTCTAACTGACAGCAGCCCCATGTGCAAGAGAAGGAAGTCCTGCCCAATCTCGCACCATTCTTTTCATTGTTCTTATACTTAAGACCACTGTTGCAACCATTCTGTCAAGTAGTTTCACTGAGGGCCTCCCTCTCCTTTGCTGCTCCTCCACTCTATCAAGCATAATGTCCTTCCCCAGGACCTGTCTCTCCTGACAATATGTCCATGAGAGACTTAGTACTTGAGGCTAAGTCTCCCTGTCCTTGTCTCAAAGGAGCATTGTAGCCATACTTCTTCCAGGACAGATTTATTTGTCATTTTACAATCTTTGGTACTATTCAGTAATATTCTTCACCAGCACCACAATTAAAATGCTTCGATTCTTCTTTAGTCTTCTTTATTCAATGTCTAACTTTCACATGCATATGAGAAAATGGGGAATCCAATGGCTTAGGTCAGTGTGTCAGGCAGGGTTCTCTTCGAGAAATAAAATTCAGGACACTAGTAATTCTTTTTATATATTTATATATTGAGAAAGGTGTATAAGATAAGAAAGAAAAAGTTAACTATAAAGCAATGCAGATTGCTCGGTGCAACTCACTTGTGTGAGGCAACTAGAAGACTGGCAGTCCTTCAAGTCTGGAGGGCCGCTGAGTAGTCCTCTGTAGAGCAATCCAGGTTATCTGGTCACAGGCAGCAAACAGCAGAGCAGGTCGCCAACGGTCAGCCAGATGACAGAGTCCGACAGTCCCCAGCTCAAGAGATGTCTATCCCAGGAGTGT